>APFE030950198.1:80998-138205 GCA_000404065.3 Pinus taeda | reverse complement strand
ATTTTAATATGTAAATTGATCCTGTTTTTTTTTTACCTAGTTTACTTAGCTCCATAAATATAATAGTAATTATAAAGGATATTAATATTAATTTAGTTAAAGGAGGTTTGACTGGGGTCCTTAAGTTGAAAAATAGTCGTTAGTCTTTTTAGCTGTTGGAGTCTCTGCTTAGACTATTTAACACGGTAAACTAGATCTGTATCTTCAACCTGTCCTGATGATGAACCACAATAGTTGTTTCGAAACGCGTCGACAAATGATCAATTATGTGATTTCGCCAAAATTTTTCTAAACAACCATCAAGCAGATAACCCAACCCAAGTAGTCACAGATCTGAAGTCAAAGTGTCATGTTCAAGAGAGACCTATTACCATAAAGGGATTTACCCCTTTCCCCATTTTCCCCAGCCATTGTTGACCAATACTTCTTTATTTTTTATAAAGCTTGAGGAGGATAACATATGCTTGTTGTATAATTCCGCCCTTAGGGTGAATCCATCACTCTATGATGTTTTAACAAGTCTAGTGAAGGTGAAACTCAGCCTTGTCATGATGGACAAGTTTTTCACTATTTGATGTTTTAACAAGTTTAATGACAATTGTAGCTCAGTTATTTGTTGGAAATAATACTAAGAGGGGGGGTCATATCTCCTTGCTATTCTAAATCCTTCATATGATTCAGAAATTATTCGATGTTCTACTCTTCAATCTCCTTAAGCGCTTCACTTGGTTGCTTGATATCTTTCACCAACTATATATGAGACCTATCTATCTCATCTTCTTTGAAAATAGAATTTAGATTTTGCTTGTCTTCTTCCTCCTTTATGACAATGTCAACAAATTGTCCTTAACATGTTGCACCTGCAAACATACATAAATTGTCAAATTTAAAATCATCAGACCTTTTTGTCTCACTTGAAGTTTCAGTCTTCAATTCTTCATCTTCACTTTCTCCCAGAATTTCTCCCTATTTTGGTTCACAAATGGACTCTTCCATTTCCATTTCCAACTCAGCTTCTTTGAGTTTTTCCCTCAGCTATTCCACTTGCTTTTGATGTAGCCTTCTCTGCATCTCATGCCACTTCACTGGTTTCTTCCTCAAGGCCCAACCTAGTCTCTGGCTTTCCTCAAGTATTCTCCTCAATGCATTGAGTTGTTCTTTTAACTCTGCAATCTCTTTTTCAATCTCCTCTTGACTCATCCTCTTACCATTTACCTTGGGATCCTCTTTCTTCATCTTTCTTCTGTTCTGGTCTTCCTGAGAACCTCTACTATGAGTTGCATTAAAGCCTCTACAACAACAAGTCCTCCTTGTTGCAACTTACCCAACCAAGCTTTCCTTTGTACTTAGTCTTTTGACAAGCCCTTGGTTCTCTATCTCTAGAACCTCCTTTGAGCACTTCTCTCTGCTCCTTCTAGGCTTCAACTCATCTGTGTTTCTCAAGAACACAAATGTCTTCTTGTATTTCAATCAAAATGAAATACTTGGTTCTGACCACCTCTTCTTTCAGTTACAAAATCTTACCATCTTCCTTCATCCCATAGAAATTCTACCGATATCCTCTGTGGAATTACCTTTGTGAGTTGCAACAATCCCTATGTAGTAACAAGTCTCCTTCTTGCTACACATGCCTCAGTAAGCTTCTCTCCTTAGAGCTCAGTCTTTTAGCATCTCTTTGGTTCTTTCCTTTGGAACCCATTGAGAACTCCATGCTCTAGATTGCTACAAATATTTTCACCTTCTTATGTTGTCACCTCCATATCAATGTATAAACACACATTCTCAAATAAAAACAAAACATATCACCTCAACTTCAAGATCTAAGCATCACCTTGTTTCACCATTCCACCTGTACCTTGAATGGATTGTCTTTTGTTTCTTGCATTTGTAAGTTTTTCTACACATCACCTCTGTGTCCTTAATTTCTGTCAGATTAGAATCTGATCCTTCCTTGCCTTCATAAACATATTAACGCATAACTCTATTCTCAATGTTTTCAAATAGAACTTATTTGTTCTATTTTAACTCCAATTGTTTCATTTACAATTCTTCTCTGATACCAAAATGATGCAAGGCTACCCTACTAACACCCATAGGATGCATGTAAAATCCATAAATACATTTGTCCTAGGTATTTTAACTCTCCAAGGAGTCAAAATCTTCCCCTTAAATATGGTTAAGGCCTTCTTAATCAAATTCCCATGTGGAATGATATATAAGAAACCCAACATAGGCTAATCCCTAGCGCGTATATACTTATCCGGAATCTAATCAACCCTTGAGCCTTCATATAAAACTTTATTAATGTCTTTCAATAATCCTTCCTATAGGGACATTTAAAACCCTCCATAACCTTTATAAAACCTTCTCTAACCCTTTACTGCACATATATAAGCTTTTCCTCTTTAAACCTTGGCTACATATATTTTAACGCGAAAACCCTTCCATCCTTTAATAAAGTTGGATTTATACATAAAAACCCATATATATGTGCTTAACCTTTTATAACCATTTAGAAAGGAAATAATCATAAGACATACCTTTTCGCTTTATACGACCTCTACATGTCTTTCGAGGTTCCACCTTTACCGCAATCGGGTATTAGACCCCTCGCGGGTCACAATAATACACACCTCCTCCACATGTTATATGCGATTAAACTGTTGGACTTCAAATATAAAAAATGTGACCATATAACCCTGTCGAATCTGTGCCTTTCAGACCTTTCCTTCAGCACTATGTCAATCTCTGACCACCTTTGATTGTTGATTAGCACTTTATCGCTATCGGTGCATCGACATTTCATAGTCCACCAGCATTTCACCTCTGTCTAATGTGATTGTGATTAGATCATGACTGTTGATTAGGTTCTCGACCCAATGGTCAATATCTTTTCCCGATGCAAGGTCACTTAACAGGCATGGGGTTTAACCACTCGATGAAGTGATTTCCATTCTCCACTTCTCTGCTATGTGTCACGTTATGAATGGAATATGAAGGCTAACCTTCGATACCATTTAACACTCCTTTTCCACCTGAAATAACACTTAAGGTTAAAAAACACCTTCCTTCATTAAAGTTCACCAATGTGATATTTCAACACTATCTTATGCGACATGATCTGGACTGTTGATCTATAAGATCCAACAGTTGCTGTGCACTAACACTTCACTTCTTTTTTCATCCCTTTTTACTTTGATTTTACACTGTTTCTTCAATTTTCCTTTGTGGTTCGGTTCTTCAAAAGTTTCTGCTCTTCTGCTATTTTGCTACGTACTCTTCCTCGTGGCTTAACTTCGCATGTTTCTTTGATCGATGTTACTTCAGAGCATTTCTCGATCCTTTGAGTGGATTCAATGATCCATTATGATTCGTCTAAATCGTTCTTCTCCTCTTCTTCAGAACTCTTCCTGAAACCTTGTTACAAAACCTACGAATTCACACATAAATCAACCATTACATACTTATTTCACAAAATTACACAGTTCCGGAAAAACCTCTGTATATATAAATATGAACAACTAATTACAAGAGAAACTTGTCTATCTCTCATAGGCTTGATATTCAATATTAGTGGCCTCTTCCTCCTCTGCTCGTAGGCTTACATTTAAACTAGAGAGTTCTGTTGAACTAATTCTAGTTCAATTCCTAAATCTACTAAATTGACTCCTAAATCCTCTATGTCCACTTCCAACTCCATTTAATTCTTAAGAACTCTCTCTAGTTCCTCAAATCATGGACTGCTTTAAGAGTTATATTTCACTTTTAACTCTTTTGTCTTTATTAACCACTCATGTCCTCATTTATTTGAGAGAATTTACAAAAAACCTCACATTATCTAATTAATGCTTATCCTAATCACTCAAAAGCCTAAATGTTACATTAATTCATCACTTACAAATCTAACTTCCTTAAAACAATTCACCCCCTATGTCTGCTAAATACAATGATTTTCTCTTCGGTTGAATGCTCCTGCATCAGGTTGCTATGTGCCTTTGTATCTCCAATTACACTTATACACAATCCACAATACCTAAACATAAATAAAATGAGATATGGTTTTTAATCTGAGAAGTCACATCATTTCTCCGAGAAAATCTGTCTTTATTTTCCTTCACTACCCAATTCATAGTAAAAAAGCTAATATGATCATTCAAAATGCTAGATCATTTCTTGTAATAAAAAGTCATATATATATATATGTATATATATATATATATATATATATATATATATATATATATATATATAATATATATATATATATATATATGTATATGTATATGTATATGTATATGTATATGTATATGTATATGTATATACATATACATATACATATACATATACGCAAATGTTAACGCATCCTTATGCGCTTTTCAAGCCAAGCACATAGTATACTTACCATATGAAAATAGATATATCTATAAGTTAATGTAGATCTCAATTGGTATGTTCTTGGTTTGCACTACAATATTCATACCCCAAGATACTAAGGCTAATAAAGAACTACAAATTTATATAAAACCTTGAAGGACCATTACACATAGTACTAATATACATTCCTAAACTATTGCATCTAGCAATGAGCCTTTTTTTGTTTCTAATCACACCTTTCTACACATTTGCACTTGACATTGATGATTAGAATATAAATTGTGTCCATGAGGTTTTTTATTATCAAAAATTTATTTTCCTAAAGTTCATATGAATATATAAATTAAAAAAAAATACACATGCCAAGCATGATGTAAAATCCACACTATATAAGAAATAGTAGCACAATAAAATGCATCACTAGTACAATTTTTTTCACTGTGAAATTATCATTTTCCACAATACATTAATGTTCACCCAAAAATTACTTACTATATTTGCAATGAGATTGCTGCTAAAATTATTGCATATATCTCTAAGTGGAACACCAGTAAAATCATTTTCACCATAAAATTCTCACTAGCCACAATACCTTAATGTTCACCCAAAAATTACTTAATATATTTCAAATGAGATTGCCACTAAAATGATTGCATAGATATCTTTGAGTTGGTTGTCAATAATGTGTTTGATAGATTTTTGTTTGTGCAATGTTGAGTGCAGAGGGAAGAAGAAGTGCGATTAGTAATACAAACCCAACTAAGAACCTCCACACTCTACATTATGTAAACAAAATGCCTCAAGATAAAGCTTGTTTTCCATTAAGGTTCCTCATGTAAATGAAAAAGAAAATAGATGTCAATTTTGAGTCAAAATACACACTATATAAGAAATAGTAGCATAACAAAATGCAACTCTAGTATAAATGTTTTTGCCATGAAATTATCACCAGCCATAATACACGAATATTCACCCAAAAATTCTTTGTTAGTAATATCATAGAAATGCACCTCCACACCTCTTCCCTTTGCATTTCATAAAAAAAATGCCTAAATATAAGTTTTGTTATCCAAGAAGGCGAATCACTTCTAAGGAATGTGTCTTTATTTGCATTACCTACCCAATTAGTATTAATACTATTGCATTTCACTTCTAGTTTGATGCTCATAATGTCATTAGTATCTTTGAGTTTTTTTTATTGTAAACACATTAAATACATTGTTTAAATTATTATTTGTGTCTCTAAGTTTCATAATTGTAGTATCAATTGTATCCTTTACATCGTTCTTTGTCAAATTAATTAGACCACTCCTAAAATTATTTTTTGTATCTCTAAGTTCATTGTTAGTTATGTGCAAGAGGTTATTGCTTACAATGTCATTAGTATTCTTGAATTCAAAGCTTTTATTATTGCTTCCTTTATGGCTTCAATGTTTCTTGTATCTTTGCATCTAGTTTCTTCTCAAACTCATGGGACCATTTTATAAAGAAATGAGATCATTATTATATTATGGTTTGTAATGCGAGACTCATTTTTAATAATAATGTATAGTTTGTTGCTTATGCAATTTTTTGTATCCATGAGATGAAATCTTATATTAGTATTTCCTTTCATGGTTTCAATGCTTCCTTTGTCAAAATTACTGACCCAATGGGTTGCATATGATAACATATGTGTGAAGTGTGGAGGAATCATAATAAAAGCTTCCTTTGCACTTCGTACAAATTTGACAAACTGCTTGATTTTTTATGTCATAAGATTTGCTATTTTTTATGTTTTTGCAGTAGAAATAAATACAATGTACTTTTTATGTTGTAGGTTTCTTCTAATATAGGGCATGCATTGTAACCATAATTATTCTTTTAACTAAGCATTATGATGTACAATCATGAAAATATAATAATTTCCCCCTCAAATCCATTATTATTATGGATATTGGAACCTTTTGTCTACACAAAACATGAGTTTGACTCCATGGATGATTGTTGCACACTTTTGAGGTAAAAAAAGAAAACTCTATATATTAAGAAAATGATTTTACGTCATTGTAAGGATTAATAGGCATAAATTTCATACCCTAATAACAAAGCATATGTGTACATCTTTAAGCTTATTTAGTTAAGAATATAAAACTAGCAGCAAGTAGAAATACAAGGAAAATAAATTAAGAAAGTCATTTTCAATCAGAACATGAAATGTATGTTAGTTAATATTGAAGGTAATATGGAATTTCATTTAGTGGTCTCCCTTGCAAAGTTCTACATTAGGTATATCAAAACAACTAGTAATTAATAATATACATTTTAGAAAATCATGGGGAGATGGAATGTGAGAATTCATCTCGAGAACTCAATGCTCATAGGAAGCTCCTAATGACCATATCATTAAAAATTCATGATTCCAAAATAGTATTCTTATTAGAAAAATATATTATGCTATGTAGTTATATGTTTTATAGTATTTTGGTAATAGGTTAAATGTTGGAAATATTATTTATGAAGGACCATTCACCTGAAAAAAATATGAAGAGTCAAGTTAATATGAACTATCCTTATGGATCTAAGAGATGTTTAAAGATGAATCTAGATGTCTATAATATTTCATTTATGTATGTATCGTACTCATGAAATGAATTACATGCACGATCTTATCTCTATTTCATTCTCATGTGTCTAATACTGATGTTATATATTTGGTGCTCTCTCGATCCTATTATATCTACCCCTAAACTATTATGGCATTATCTCTAGAATTTAATGTTCACCCTATAAATCCTATTACATCTACCCCTACTCATGCCTGACATTCTCTCTGTCATTTAATGTTCACACTATTTGCTAGTGCGCGTTACCCTTCTTTCCATGATTTTTCTATTTGTCCCGCTTTTGGCTATATCCATCTATGTTTGAGTGATTCTCCAAGGTTACTTATGCATCCACAAAGGAAACTATTTAACCTTATGCATCCACAAAGGAAACTATTTTCCAACACTACAATAGTGACCTAGTCCCCAAAGTGGTGGTGGCCTACAAACATTTCAACTACAAGATAGCTTTTATATTTTGATACATGGTCACACTTGATGTTAACTAATTCAAATAAGGTAAGAAATTAAATGTTTATCTCCAATGAGAGTTGTGATTCTACAACATATCAATAATGTGTATTTTATTTTGCTGTTATTAAGGCCTCTCATGTAATACTTGAGTTACAAATTTCTTTTGGGCATGGATACATTTCCATTACATTTGCATTGCAACATGCTGATTGTTAGGACTCCAACTCACTCCAGTTTAAATTCCAACCATGTCTTTTTGACCATATTAATCATTCCTTTATGCCGTATTTTCAATGAGAAGGCCATTCTATAGTTTGGAACGTAATTATAAGGTTCATCGAATGGATTTTTCATTATTTTTGGTAAATTAGTAAGATCAAAAGTTGTTTTTATTAGTAATGATGATTTTAACTAGTTTGGGTGTTTTAACTCATATGAGGATATGGTAACATACCTTTTCATTTAGCATCTCTGTACGCATCCATAAGGAAATGTATGACATGGGCTTTTATCATGGATTCTTGGAAAAGCTTCCATGTGCATCAAACTTATTTTATGGTATATGTGAACATTGTCGTTGACTTAAATACGTGATTAAATTGTGTCAAGAATAATACATCCAGTGAAAAATTTTGTTACGGTTAATGATAAAGAATACTCTTTTACCACCTGATCCAATCATGTTCTATTCTTGCCAAGAAATTTACCACACTCCATCTATTTATCTCTCATAATATGGATTCCAGACTCTCAATGCATTGAATAGGGGATTTGACAGGGTTTATCTATATGCCTCCTTTGTAAGTGTAAAAAGCATGTACGATCAACGTGGTTAATTGGTTATTCCATCATTAGGTCAATAGATCATTAATATGGTTACAAAAAAAGTTAGTGGTCAATACATTGTTGAAATATCTCCAAGATTATAAATACGTTGAGCTAACGTACGTTATTATATTTGCATGTGCATATTTGGTTCATGGTATTGTTGTTTTCCATACTATGTAGGATAAACAAATAAGAATATGTAGGATAGACAAATAAGAATATGTAGCATAGACAAATAAGAATAGTTAATTAAAATATACTCTTTTTAATTCTATGAACAAAGTTAGTTTGGCTAATTAATTTCAATTGTTTTATTTTTACATCTTCATTTTGCCTTGTTCCTTTTAGAGAGGATAAGTCTCTATTCAATGTTGAATGATATATTATGTTTTTGATTCTATGATATAACACTCGAAAACATATTCTTGAAAGATTATAGATTTTGTTATTAAGAAACTATGTGTTATCAATGAAATCATGTGAGATCTCTTTATGGAATCTTGGTTGATGAAATTGATTTATTTGCTATTAATACTTTCTTTCGTTTTTTACTTTTGAAACTAAAATTAGAAACCTACAGAAGAATACATCTCATTGAAGAGTGGAAACAATATTTTCTTCAAAAATAATTTCTTTAGGATTATTGTTTGAATGAAGTATCTATCTCTTATTCATAGAAAAGAAATTCTTTAATTTTTCATCTAATGAATAATATCTTTGTAGCATTCATAGTATTTATTTCAATTTACATGGAATTTCGAAGAGAAAATATCATTTTTCATTATGAGATCAAAGTTTAAGAGTTTCACCCACAAGTTAGAAAGTCCATCATTGTCCTAAACATTGAACATGCAATGTTAGTATATTAAGAACTTATGCCTATAGATTGATAACCCAATATCCACAATTTAAGTTAATTAAATTGACTCATAATTTTTGTTTTAATTCTAGGGAGGTGATAAAAGGGATTAAAACATTTATGGTTTATCTTTCTTCCATATTTTAAGAGTTTATTTTCGTGTGAATTCCTTCATTCAATAATTTATACTAGCATTATAGATCCAATGAGATAGTGACAGTAAAATAGAAATAAGACCTCAATCAAGAGAGATTTTATGAATCCTGGTACCATAAAGCATTTATTATAGCCATTTATGAAAAAGGCTCCTGGTGATAAAGGTATTTTTAAAGTAAACTATAGAATAATTCAACAAATAGAAAATATAGAGTGGTCTTTTTAAATAGAAATGATAGAGTTATATTTAAAGGAGAAGGTACAATATTTATGTTAGATAATCACAATCCTTGAAATACTAACTTACTAACAGGAAAACTCAATAGAATCGGATGAGTCAATATGTACCTAGTGAAAAATATAGGAACTATGGTAGAAAAATTAAGGAAGCAAATACCTACAAGAAGTGAAACCACATAAACCTCAACTCTTTCCATCGGACCCAACAATGGAAGCAACAATGAAAGGATAAAATCACCAAAGAGAATCATAAGTGGAATATAATAGAACTGAGGACCAAGAAACTCCTCCTCTTAGCACTAAGTAAAACCTATTTTTAGTAATAACTATGGAAACAGGTGAAGGTGAACCATATATATTAATGGGAATATAACACACATACAAATGAATAAGAGGAGGTAAATTTTGGTTTCTTGATTATGGATATTACAACAACATTAAAAATCAAGAATATTCCTCTATTAGTAATACCATGGTATGATTAGTGTAGATCTTGTCGCTTTTCCTTTTTAGCTTGGTATACTATGCCATAGTTCTGACTGTTCAAAATATACATAAAATATCAAATAACCTCCTTCCAGCCTCCAGGAATGAGTCTTGTGCTCGCTTCCGCGTTAGGATGAAATAAAATCCAAATATGGGATGGGATGCATAGGAACATTCTTTAGAAATATCTAGAATGTTTTAAGGCCAAGGAGCAGAGAGAAAAAAAAATTCCAAGATGTGAAAAAAGGAAGAATATAAGTTAGAAGACTATTTTGAAAGGTTTATCTACAATGTCCATGATCCTAGAAACATAAAATTGATCTAGATATTATTATGACTATTTTTTTGAGAGGTACCTTTGATGAATCTATTAACTTTGTTAATTTATCCATAGAAAGGTATTCCTCACAACTAACCTTTACAAAATTTAGTGAAATTTGGGTTACTTATGCAAAACTTTAATCCACATTTGGTACTAATATTAGAGATGTCTTTTATCAAGCTACCAAATCTACAACAAGTGGTGTAAATAGTAATAAATTATGACCATATTTTTGAAATTTCCAATACTAGCTCTCTTCGCACTCTCAATTTGCAAATGGATACTTTTCAATTTAGAAATAACAAAGGAAATGAAAAGTTAGTTTTTATTTTTTATTTTTTTCCTAAATGTTGAAAGAAACACCCATTATTATAATTCCCTCCAGATATTATTGAAATTTATTTTATTTATGTGGAGAGAAATCAATGGAGCATTATTCCTCCTTACTTGGTCTCAAGTTGGTTTATCAAGGGGATAATAAGGCAATAGAAAAACTTTGTGTGATCAAACCAAAAACATGCTAGAAACTGAAGGCATCAAGTATTTGTTTACATCATTGATTTCAATTTCCTTTGTATTATTCTAGTGAGCAATATTCGCCACAAATACAGATTTCCATTATTTCGTGGAAGGCACGTTCTCCATAGTACATCCAAAATCATCCTTCGAAATAAGGACAACAAGAAAAGAGCTATATGAACATGCCAACCAATATTTACCCTATAACATCACAAAATTCATACCTCACACAATCAAAATAACTATCATATCCCCCACAATTCAATAGCCATATCCTACACAGGAACAAACTCAACAATTTTCACAACATCAACAATTATAAGTTCCATATACATAAAAATTACAATTTTCAGTAACTCAACCTCGAAACCCAACATAATTACCTTCTTAGAAAATTTCCAATCCAAATAATAAGGTAGCTTAGCTTGATTAAATACTCAATTACAACACTTTCCACATATTTGACTACTAAAATAGAAATGAAATATGTCTCATTGATATTGAAAAGGGTATCAGAGGAAACTCCTAATAAAATAAACAATTATGTTGCAATAAATAATACTTATCCAAATTTCGAGCCTCCCTAGTCATCAAATTTACCTCACTATCTAAAGATATTAACCCTTCGAAATATTTTTTTTCTCTAAACTTACCCTAATTATAGGATCATAAAATGTCTACATCATGTCTTCCTTACTAAAACCCATCAAATATACACCAATATTTAAAAAATTATAGATATTTTGTTAAAGAAAATGGAAGGAGGACAATAGTGCCAAGATTTATTCATTTCATCTGGAAAATTGGTCTATGATTAAACTTTGAATTGTTCTAGAACGTATAATTTTCCCATTGGACTCTTAGGACTGCGTTATCTCCTTCATATTATTGCAACACAAAAATCCTTCAGGAGGGCACACCTTGATTCTAGGAAGGCCATGGCTAGCCAGTTCAAATGTATTTTTTAGTTGTCAAAATACAAATATGATTACTTCACATTCTCATTTAGTACAAGAATGTAAACTCATATCATTTTCAATCCTCTCATGAGCTTGAAAATAATTTAGGGTTTGAGAAAACTAACTATGATGAAGAAAACATTCTTCCAATTTTTTCAATTGATCAAGTGATGTAATGAAGGAACCCACTAAACAAAACCACATTCACGATTTTCCTTTTAATTAAAATTTTTTATTTTTTATTTCTAAGAGAATTTTAATATAAATTCTTAATCATCAATGCATATATTTTTATTAGCCATATCCATATCAAAATATCAAATATTCCTATTGAAATGAGTCTAGGAAATTTTTTACATATAAAGTCTCACGTGGATCAACCTTAACAGGAACATTTAGTCAACAAGTTGGAAAAGCATGCTAGTGCATTTTCTTAGAATTAACTTGACCTTAAATGAAGCCATCACAATACTTGTATACACCATATTTAAATTCAAGGGGATTCTTGTCCTCTTAGGTATATTTAGAGGTGGATGACATCAACTATGGACGAGATTATTAGGGAAACTTTGCAAAAATTACTTGTTTCTAATTTCATTAATATAATTCTATATAGCTAGTGGACCTAACCCCGTGTAATAGTTCATAAGAATAATGATAAGTGGTGTACACTTGTAGATTATAGAGATATTAATAAATCATGTTTAAAGGATATCTTCCCTATTTGATGTATTGGTTATGTTTTGGATAAGATAGTTGCTAAAGATCACTTCTCTTTTCTTCATGTTTTTAGTGGCCACAACTAGATATATAATGCACCTAAAGGTCAAGAAAATAAAAATTTTACTTACCCAGAGAAAAAATTGTCTCGCAATCGTTTTTCATTTCGAAATTTCATCTTTGATATATTGTTCTATCTATAATCACTCATTATAATTGAAAGATTAATTTTTTTAAATGTTATTTTTAATTGAAGGAATAATTGGGTTAAGTTATTGTAATGGCATAGAACAATGCAAAATTTAATAGAGTTTCAATGATGAGGTGAAGAGAAACCCAAGGATACAAGACACTAAAGAAATCACATGTCAAGAAATCATCTTTGGAAGAAACTGAAGGAGCTTACGTGACATGGTCAATATGTATACCTCTTTCTTCAAGGATTCTAAGAAGCTGGGTGACTCATCAATTTTTTTTTCTTCGAATATTAGGTAGAAAGCGACATTGGATTAAAATGATGCCCTAGGGTATGTGGAAGGAAAATTTCTTGAACCTCAAAACAATTCTCCCACTATTGCCAGGTGTAACTATAAAAAAGGAGAGATCAAAGCCAAGAAAATTATTATTGATTATTTGAAATATCATTTTTGTTACTTACGTTGTAAAATTGAAGGAGTATTAAGACAACTATGATAAGTTGGTTAGGATGTATGATATCATACATTTGAATCATACTCTCAAGTTGAACAATCAACTCAAGGACATGAATATGAACAAAGGATAATCTATACAATCCTACCTTATGAGGGTATACAAACTAAGGGATCAATTATAAACTGTAGGTGAGCCTAAATAGACAGAGAGTTGGTGTTGGTGACTCTTCAAGGTCTTGCTCCTATTTGGGAAACATTCATTAATACTATAAGAAAAAATGACAAAATCCCATCATTTGATGAGCTCATTAAAAAGTGTAGTAAAAAAAACCTAGGATGACCCCTAGAGGGAGGATTCAAATTCATGAAGAAAGAGAAACCTCTACATTTCCTACCTAGTATAGGAAGAGGAAAACAAGATGAGGAGATTCTAGCTCTATAAATCATGCACCATATTCTAGGGACCCCTATAGAAGATTCGAAAGGAAATTATCAAAATTTAAATTCTACCATAGGAAAAATCATTATGCTCAAGAATGTTGAAAAACGAAAGATGCTTCAAGTTCCATTCGTGGCTAAAAAATAGGTTTAATGAAAGAAGAAGAGTTGATTATAGAAGAAGGAGAGATTATAAAATAAGAATAGATGATAAAAGAAGGAGATATGAACCTGAGGATCATGAAGAAGGTTATCATGCACAAAAAAGGTCAATGAAATAAAGGTATGAAAACATTATTGTTGATTCAGGATTTGAATATATTCTTATTTTTTCCCTTTCTTGTTCGTCTCCTCCAGATTCACGTGATATTTGGTAGGTAGATAGTGGGCCTTCTAGAAGTTTCTCTTGGTACAAGGAATTCATCTCAAATATGGTTAAGAGGGATTCCAATCTATAGATAATTCATGGAGACAACTCTATACATCCTATAAGGGGTTATGGTTCTATCAAATTTCATTTGGACATCAATGAAATTGTTCTTCCTCATGATGTTATGTATGTTTTATTACTTAGGAAGAAACAAATATGCATATATTCCTTGGAAGAAACAGGGATGAGAGTAGCCTCCATAAGAGGAAAGGTCCTCTGCCAACTTATAGAATCTTGCATGAGGGACTCTTTAACCTTGGAATATATTATTTAATTACTTTATAGATCCAATGGAAGATCCTACAAGCTATGGTCTATGATACCAATAACCAAAGTGATCTACGGCATTGAAGGTTGGAACTTCTATATTATGAAGCCTATCGTAGAGTAAGAAAGTTGGTTTCTAGGCTACTTGATGTTTAAGCTAGTCGTGATGGAGTATGTGTGAAATATTCTAGTGGAAAGAAGTCAAGGGGGCCATTCCCCTCCAAAAACACTAGGACCAATGATATTCTAAAACTCATCCATTCCGACTTATGTAGACTCATGCATGTGCAATCCCTTGATGGATCTCTGCACTATAAAATATTTTTGATGTCTTATCAAACAAAAAATGGATATTATATTTGAAGTATAAGGATGAGAATTTGACATATTAAAGGGTTTCAAAGCACTAATAGACAATAAAATAGGGAAGAGAACCAATTTTTTTAGGTTTGAATATGGTAGAGTATATACATCAAATTACTTTGTTGACTTTTGGAAGAAGACGAGAATCAAGAAAGAGACTATCATACCATACAGTATTGAGCAAAATGGTGTGCTTGAAAGAAATAACAGGCCCATCATTGAAATTACTCGAGCTATGTTGCATGATAAAAAATTTAAAAAATTCTTTTGGGAGAACCCACAAATACAACAATCTATGTTCGAAAACAATATTCCTCATTAAGCCCTGCGTAACTAGACTCCTTAAGAAGTGTTCATATGTGTGAAGCCTGATATTGAACATATGAGGTATTTGGCTTCCCTGTGTACTTTATTATTCCAAAGGAGAAGATGAATGAGATGGAAGCCACCAGAAAGTAAGGTACATTTGTTGGATATTATGAAAATTATAAATCCTTTAGAATCTATTCGTCTAGTCAAAAGAAAATCAAGTTCTGAACATGGATGTAACTTTCGATCAAGAAGCTTCCCTTGGAAAATAAAGGTACCTTCCATCACCTCCTCCGGTTGAGAAGAAGCATGATGACATGAACCTAATAGAAGGTGTTTCTATGCTAGAACTTTAGAATGATATTTTCCATGTTTCAATGGAGCATATGGATCCCTTGGATTGTCCTCCAAGTCATCCCCATGTAAGGAAAGTATCCCTATGGCTTCGTTATACATTAGAAGTTACCGAAAGACATGTCAATGCCAAAGTTACCTTCAAAGAAAGAAATAAGACATGTCGATACCAAGTGTATGTTGTAGCTATGAAATAAATCATAGAGGTTACACCTCCCACTTTCAAAGAATGAGTGAAGATGCAAGTTTTCAACGATGATATGGTTGAAGATAATGAATACATTATAAAGAATTATGTGTGGGATGTTATTCCAAGACCTAATGGAAATTTTATGATGACCTCAAAATGGTGGTACAAAGTTGAGCATGGAGATAACTAAAGTATTGATAAATAAAAAGCGAGGTTCATAATCCAGGTTCCTCTAAGAAAGAGGGACAAGACTATGATGACATATTTTCACATGTTTCCACTAGATCTATTATTTTCCTTACTGCTACTTAATGGTAGACTTTATACTAAATGGATGTGAAGTATGCATTTCTTCATGGAATACTACATGAAGAAGTATATGTTTATCAACGACATGGATTTCAAGTAAATGATAGGAAGGATCCAATTTGTAGGCTGAAGAAGACACTTTATTGTTTGAATCGAACCACCAAATCCTAGTATGCACGCATTGATAGTTACCAAGTGAAGCTTGGATTCACAAAACTTAATCCTAACCAAAGCCTCTATTTCAAAGTGGTGTAATTTGTTCCTTTGATTTCCATTTTATATGTTGATGATTTATTCTTGACATGTAGTGATCCTATATTGCTTGAGTGTCACATGGAAATGCCCTCTAAATTCAAAAATTTAAGAACTTAGTTTGATGCACTATTTCCTAGGCTTAGATTTCTGGCAAATATTTGGTGAGATTTTCCTTTCTTAAGGAAAATATGTCATGAAAATATTGGAAATATTTGGAATGGTAGAATGCATGCCCTAAACCACATTAATGGAGATGAATTGCTAGAAGTTATGTGGGCATGTTGTTGTACCAAAACTCGTGAATCCCTCTAAGTATCGACAGTTGATTAGAGCTTTACCTCATGATAAGTAGTATTCTACCTATTTTCAACATTGGTGCTTTACATAGTATACCCCAGTTGGAATCCTACCCACTATCTAGGCTTGTTGAGATTTCCACCAATCTTGAAATCTACCTACCATTTATCGTAAGTAGTATCCTGCTGAAATGAGGGGATACAGGTGTTCTACCACTCACTCTTGAGGGTCAAGTTGGGAATATCAGCAAACGATATTAAAGTTGTTTTCCTTCCCTCAAGGTAATTAGTATCCTACATATTGTCTTGACAGTAGGATAGCTATGATCCTTACCTCTTGGTAAGTAGTATCATTCCCATTGTCCTTGGACAAAGGGTGGTAGCTTTAGTTCCCCTATGTTGTCAAAGTATTCTTCTTTATATTTGTGAGTGTTCAAAAGATGAGAAAAGATAAGTGGACATGAACATATAGGAGCATAGATGAGTAGAGATAAGGAAAGAAAACATTTGACTTGATGATGATGAGATATTTTTTTTGGGACCTGCTGTAATTTTTTGTGGCCCTGAAAGTTACATTTTTTTTTTGAAATTTGCTAATTAATTTCCTTGCCAAACCTAGGGGGCATATGCAAAGTTTGGTGGTAAAAGAGATTGTATAGTAGTTGTTGGTTGGATTATATATATATATATATATATATAATATATATATATATATTATATATATATATATATATATATATATATATATATATTATTTAAATAATTTTAATTTTATATAAATATGAATTATATATTTTTGTAATATTAATTATTATAATATAAATTATTTATTAAAATTTAATTTTAATATGGCTGAAACCCCAATCTCGAAGACTGAATCATGTCTTATATATTATCAAAATCCACTTTACAAGTAACCAAGTCACAAACCAATAATAAATAACTCACAAGTCAAATCAAAAGTCAAATTAAGTCTATGTCCCACCCCACACTTCACAAATTAAACCACAATAATTTAAATAACTCAAGATGTGTGGAGTACTAAAATAATGGCTTAGGGGGGTTTTAATATTCGAATTTTAAACTACTTTGCCCCCCGAGTGTGGTGGGGTTTCCTTTCAACTTTTAACCTACCACCCATCCAAAAAAAATTGGGGTCGCTTATTCGAATTTTAATCTACCACCCCTCCAAAAAATTGTTTCACATTCACTACCTTTTACTAAGTGAAATGAGGAAAAATGAGGATACATATTCTATAAATATGCTTCAATAAAAAGCACATGGAGTTTTCAATCAAGATTTCTCGTCATGGAATAACTTTAAAGAGATACAAACGAAATTTTATAGAGCAGGGAAATAATGTTTTAAACTATAGTTATAAACATGAAAAATGTATGATAAGACAGAAATTGGATAAATTATTATCCAAATATGTTACAGTAAAAAGGGAAAGTAAAAGATATTTTACCAATCATGGTAAAAGAATACATGGTTTTAAAACCATGCGGAAGAAATATAATAGTTGGTTTTCAAAGAAAAAGGAAGAAAATTTATGAAGTTTCATTTATTCATAAGTAAACCAAAATGTGGGAAAAACTAAATATGAAAAAACTGAATGGTTTTGGGTAAATTTTTGTAAATTTCATTTATGAATTTCATAAAAAAATAAGTGGTACACTAGAGAGGTATCACAGGACATGGTTTTGAAAAACATGGATGGGTTTACATTATGAAAATATGATTTTACAGGTTTTGGGAAATATTTTAATTAAAATATTTTATTCCCAAAAACATAAAATTAATATTTTTAAAACTAAAGAGTGACAAAAGAAACAATGATTTCCAAATCATTTTCAAATTTCTCGATAATGGTTAAGCACATGAACGATAATTAACATAAATTGAATCATCAAATTATTTTATCAAAGGACAATGGATTAATCAAATTCTATAAAAAGGGTCATTCAACCCCATTATAGCAGAGTTGACAAGATTTATGGAAAATTGAGAGGTTCTTAGGGAAAAAATCCAAGAGAGTCAAATTTGAAGGTGTCAAATCCATAATTGGAGGTTTTTAGCAAATTTTGAGGGTCGTCTTCAAAATTTGAAGTACAGAACCCAACAATCCAGTGATCATGTCAAATTTCAAAAGAAATATTTTGCATGTCTAAATCAATACTTAAATAAAAAAAAAGTGAAGGGAGCTATACTTGAATGGGTCATGAGGCACAATACTTGTTTTGGTTTTGCAAATGGGGTAGAAACCTAAGTGGGGTAGCAAGCCCCGGAAGTGATGCTGAACACTATTTGATTCATTTCACTATTTTCAATCCTACTTCTTCAGCCCTATTACCATGACTTAGTAAACATTACAAGTTCATTGGGGCCATTTAGTTATGTCACCACATACTTCATGTATCTTTCTCGATCAACCCTCAACATATCACCTTTTCCCTTCCAAGTCAGCAAGAGATTGGACTAATCAGTTGAGAAATATCCATTCAATTTTGTTAACTAGTCCATACTAAGCAACAATCCATAAGCGTCGAGTATGTCGACTACAACTATATCAATGACTTATGTGTATTGTGATTTAGTAGCCATATGGATCAACACATCTTTCAATTACCCCATTACCTTCACATTTGCCTGTCCAATTACATAATTCAAGCTCCAATTTTCTGAGTTATCACATAAAGCAATTTAGCAAATGCATAATTCATTATAGCGGACGAGGCACCTAAGTATACCAAGCAATTGTGTACATTCATGTTGAATATTTCAAATGTGATAAGGAAAGGGGGAGTCATGGATTTTTATTTCCTTCCTATCATGGCTGCATGAACATCTTGGGGTGTTTGATTCATTTTGGACAGAGTGGCTTCCATAGCTAATAGGGTTTGGGCTATAATGGGGGTACTAACAGGTCTGGAGACCGACTTCTTGGTTTGGCTACTCGAGATGGCAGGAGTTTTGCAATTCCTTTCATTCATAGCTTTCAAAAGAAAGTATCTTTGTTGTGTTAACTTTAACAAATCAAAGTATGTAATATTATCTCGGGATTTCTTAATATCATCCACAATATCATAATCAATGTTATAAATAGGGTAGGGTAGAGTACACATACCTATTTTGTTGTTATTATATGGGACTTTACCATTTTGAGTCACCTATGTTACAATAGGATATGTATTATCTTTCTGTGGATAATTCACAACTAGAGTACTCTTGGAATCACCGCTAGGTCTACTCTTCTCAACAGGAAATTTAAGGGTGGATGCCTTCAAAGGGTGAACATATTTCTTTTCCTGGTCTACAGGCTTCATCAGACATGCAAGTGGCCCTTTACTTCATGTATGGATTTCATTAGTGTGGATTTATACCATACTAACTCCTTCATCATCATCATTCTCATTTGTATAGAAATCCCATAGTACATTGATTTGAGATTCTTTTTCCAAGGGCTCTTCTACTTCGTATTCTTCCTCATTTTCTTGTTTTGGCTCCAGCTCCACTATAGGTTCTTCATTGTTAAGGGGCAATCCAATAAGATCCATCTCTTGCATACTTAAATTCCCTTCATTGGGTGGAGCAGGTAGTGCAAGTTGACCATGACCACTTTGTGTCTTCTTGTGATAGAAAGGTTTGAAAGATTTTATGTTGTTATGATCTCCTCCATTCCCACTTTTACTCTCTCCAGAATTCCTTTTCATATCAATGACTTTGTTTTTAATTTTCTTAATGATCCAATTCAAACCTTCCACATCTGTGGTATCCTTTTCTTTGATTTCAACCCCTTTGTTATCACTCCCATCATTCTTCTTGGATGATTGAGAGGCTTTATTTTCTTCGGTTGTATGATGACGTGCTATGAGATTGATCATCTCATTCTCGACTTTTACTGCTTCATCGATATCACCTTGTAAGGTTTGTACATTACTCCTTTTGACCCACATCACAGTAGGGACAAGAGAGTAGTGATGGTTCCATGAGAACCTCTTGAGTAGGTCTAGCATTAGCCAGGATTCTATTGAAAAATGTGTTGAATGGATGTTAAAATCCTTGACCTTTTCTTTGGTTCCCATTTTCAAATGGGATAGTTCTAAAACTAAGGTCGTATGTGTTTTCTCATTGCCAAAATTGTCTAAAAAGGCCTCTTGAAAGGTGACACATGAGGTGATCGGCCCTACTCACAAGCTAAAGTACCATGTGGAGGCCGCACCAATCAGAGTAAAAGGGAATAAGCAACATACTACATCTTCATCGACTACCCCCAACATGTGCATGACCAGGAAGAAAGAGTGAACATGGTTATCAACAATGTCACCCCACTCAGGGTCATATTTAGGAACTATTGTTTCTGCATTCTTGGGTAAGGGATGTTGTTTCCCAGGCACCACTACGACATCCTAAGGGATCCAGGGAGGGAGTGCTCCTGGAGGAGGTGGGAGTTGGTTACTGCCAGGTTGAAGCTGATTCCCGCCTAGGTTGAAGGTTTCTTTGAGGTGTTCTTTATTAGGATTTCCAAAATTGGGCTAGGGATTACCTTGAGAGATTGGATCCTTAGGAATTTCTTCCCAATGATTATCGATACTTTGCAAGGACTCTATCACAATATCTTCAAGAGACGAGGTTGCAGATGTATCTTCGTTTATTGAATAGATCCTTGACTTTCTTTTAGTTGTCGGAGGTAAAGGGTGAAAGATGGGCAGCTGAGAGAGGGAACGAGCATACACACAAGTATGTACTCTAACCAGTTGTTCCTAAGTGACAGGATACTCCCACGGTGTCTCTTCTTCAGGTGACGCAATCATAGGACTTAGATAGATCCTTATTTATTCGAAATGAGGCTTTTCCAAATGGGAGGGATGATCTTTTCGACCTTTACGATCCATGCATTAACCTTTTTGAGTCCATGGACGACATTTATAGATGAAATCATAGGAAGTGGTTCATGCCCTCCTTCTAGCACCAATTGGTTGATAGGGAAAATGTTTGTTATGCCAACAAGGGAAACTAACCCGATTGGAAACCCCAATTAGATCTACTTTATTTTGGAATGGTTAGTTCCAATGGGTTTTAAAGGACCCCATAATCTATTTTAGGTGTTGAAAGATTGGTCCACAGGGGAAGAGTTCCATTAAATCAAGAAAAATATAGCTAACCTATATGTATTAGGTCCTATCTATACTAATTGTAACTACTTATGCTAGTCCTATCCATCCTAATATATCCTAAAGGAGCATAACAACAGGAGGCTAAAAGTAATATATAGATTCCAAGTCCTAATGAATCAATTATTGGTTCACAGATGAACGAGGTTGTATTAAATCTTAATTGCAATCTAATTACTTATACATGAATACATATTCCTTTCGGTACAAATAAAACTTGAAACTAATGTTTAACAAGGTCTCGAATCAATAATCACTCATGAGTTAACGATGGTAACAAATCATATTTGAATAACCAAGACTAGTCACAAACTGTCTATTATCAATATGCAGAAAAACAAATCACATTTATATCTATGCCAACAATAACATCCTGATTCAAAACACATGAAAGAAGAGGAAAATGAATTTAAAAAAGGCTCTTTCTTGACCAAACAGTCTTCTTTATTCACAATAAATCAAAAGTGGTTCTACCCAAAAAAATTCCTCTCCTCATATTTAGAGGTAATACTTATGCAGAAGGAAATGACCCTCGGTCTTCTCTTAACTTTTCACCTCTTATTTTCTTTAAAAATTAGAATATACAGATATAGAACAATCAATGTAACCGTTGACACGTGAAGGGCATAACTCCTGGAGCACTTCATTTCCTAGGGAAATGAATAGATGTCATTGAAAGAAGAATGACTATGTGTCATCTCTTCATGATGAAACATGGGACAACTTCATTTTCGGAATACACAGGCAAGGCGTGGAAACCTGACTGAGAATGCCTAAGGCTGGATCTTTAAGCACAATGCATCTACATATATGAACTTTTCGGATCCGATCTCATGTATTTTACTCCTCGCTTCTAGAGATAATTAACATTAGCTTTATAATTATGCAACATATGGTAGAAATGCATAAGAACAACTCTTGCCATCATTAAAAATTTATAAAATGATAAGTCATAATGAAATCAAAAGGAGCGAGTGTGAAAGACTCGGCCCCTGGTTTAGTCAAGGTTGTACTATGATCAAGTCACAATCACACATTGCAATGGGTAATCATATGCAACATCACCCCTATCGGATTTTCTTTGAAGACCCGGACCACATCATTTTATCGGATACACATGAAAACTTGGGAAACCCCGTAGCCGGACCATAGGTCGGACTTCAAATATTATGCACCTAGGCAAATAATTATAGCCATGTCTGCCATATGATATCGCACCTTATGTATAGGCACTGGACTCTGTTGACTGTGATTTGCGATTCAGGAAGCACACTTAAATATATATGTGCTACGGTTAATAATCCCCTCATATCCACCTTATAAGACTTTCCTTTGAAAATCTGGACCACTACAGTTTATCAAAATACATGGAAAAACATGGGGAAACCAGTGGCTAAAGCATAAGATCAGACTTCAAATATTATGCACCTGGGCATATAATTATCAGCAGGTCTGTTCATTTCCCCTTCACATATCACATGGGCTTCACTTTCACTGACTGCTAATTACGATCAGCGATAAGCCAGACCCAAAAAGTATATATGCCACGTTTAATAGTCCTGGTGGGTCTGGTATATCGTGGTGTGCCTTATATACAAGCCTTGACTCCACCGATTGTGATATGGGATGGGCTCTGCACCCAAAATAAATATCCGTTGCACTTAATAATATCATCCGGTTTTCCATATCATGGAACACCTTGTGTATGGGCCTCGGGTTCCATCGATTGCGATTTGTGATTGGGGAGTGGACCTGAAAAATATATGTTCCATGATTAATGATCCTGGTAGGTCCGAGGTATTGCGAAACTTTGAATCTTGGGCTCATGTGTGGGTTGAAAGTGCCGATTGTAATATTCGATGAGACCAGACACATAATTGCATCACAACTATTCATGAGAGGCATGCATTCTCCCTTGATCAATGCAACATGCAATATGGTATGTAATGAGCCAACCAGTGATTGTGATAAGCGATAAAAGCATGCATAATGTGTGAATACGGAGGCAAGGTGGAAAAGGTAAGACTTACGTGCATGTGGAGTGTTTCTATTTCTAAAGCATTTCTTGTAGAAATAAGGATGTGGTAGAAGGTTTATGAGGATTGAATAATTCCCGATGAAAGATATGGATGAAAGGCTAGACCGGGTTACAAATGAATACTACTACATAGGTTTATTCAAGGGGGGTCCTAACCATTAAAAATTGAAGATTTGACTCAGCACAAAGTAAAAATCCCTGAGATAAAAACAGATCATTTGGAGAAGTGAAAGATCAAACTTCTAGGGGACCCATTCAAATTGCTACCAGGGCAGGTTTTAATAGGGTGGTGGTTGTGGCCACAACAGACACACAAGTAAAATAGGACATATGATGCAATCATGAATTTATCCATAGCTTAGAAGGAGTTTTAATTTGGAAAATTAAGCATAAATTTCCTATAACCTACTATAATACAGGAATAATTCATCAGTTGGATCACAGTTCCTTCAACTATATCTGCATGGAATTATCCGCAACAGTTTTCAATGGCACAAACGTCTAAACTATAATTCCGAAGGATAGAGTTGGTAAACATTATAGGTTCACCGGGGCCATTTAGTTCTATCACCACATACTTCATGTATCTTTCTCGATCAACCCTCAAAATATCACCTTTTCCCTACTAAGTTAGCAAGAGATGGGACCAATTAGTTGAGAAATATCCATTCAGTTTTACTAACCAGACCCTACTAAGTAGCATTCCATAAGCCTTGGGCATGTAGACTATAACTATATCAATAACTTGTGTGTATTTTCATTTAGTAGTCATTCAGATCAACACATCTTTCAATTTCCCAATTACTTTCACATTTTTCCTATCTAATTGCATAATTCTAGTTCTAGTTTTCTCAGGTATCGCCTGTAGTCTTTTAGCAACAGCGTAAGGCATCATAGTGGATGATGCACCTGAGTCTGCCAAGCATTTGCATATGTTCATGTTGAAGATTTCAAATGTGATAAGGAAATGGGGAGTCATGGATTTTGATTTCCTTCCTATCATGGCCACACTGACTTCTTGAGGGGTTCGATTCATTTTGGACAGAGAGGCTTCCATAGATGATGGGGTTTGGGGTGTACTGTGGGTGCTAACAGGTCTGTATATCGACTTCTTGGTTTGTTTGCTCAGGATGGTTGGCATTTTGCGATTTCGTTTATTCATAACATTCAAAAGCAAGTCTCTTTGCTGCATTAACTTTAACAAATTGAAGTATGTAATATTAGCTCGGGATTTCTAAAGATCTTCCACAATATTGTAATAATTTTTATAAACAGGGTAGGGTAGAACCAACATACCTTTTTTTCCATTCATAGGCAGGAGTTTACCATTTTGAGTCACCTTTGTTTTAGTCAGAGATGTATTATCGTTTTGTGGATAATTCGCAACTAGGGTACTCCTGGAATCACCACTAGGTATACCCTTCTCAACAAGAACTTTAGGGGTAGATGCCTTCAAAGGGTGAACATAATTCTTTGCTTGGTGTACAAGCTTCACCAAACCCGCAAATGGCCCTTTACTTCATTTGTGGATTTCATTAGTGTGGACTTCTACTATACTAACTCCATCATCATCATTCTCATTTGTATAGAAATCCCACAGTACATTGATTTGAGATTCTTCATCCAAGGGCTCTTCTACTTGGTATTATTCCTCATTTTATTATTTTGGTTCTAACTCAACTATCAGTTCTTTGTTGTTAAGGAGTGATCTGATAAGAGCCAACTCTTCCATATTCAAATTCCCTTCATTGCGTGGAGCCGGTAGTGCAAGTTGACCACAACCACTTTCTGCCTTCTTATGTTAGAAAGGTTTGAAAGATTTTTTGTTGTTATGATCTCCTCCATTCCGACTTGTACTTTCTCCAAAATTCCTTTTCATATCGATGAATATGTTTGTAAATTTCTTAATGATTCGATGCAAACCTTCCCCATCTATGGTGTCCTTTTCTTTGATTTCAACCCCTTTGTCATCACTCCCATTATTCTTCTTGGATGATTGAGAGGGTTTCTTTTCTTCAATTGTATGATGACATGTTGTGAGACTGACCATTTCATTCTCAAATTTTATTGCTTCATCAATAGCACCTTGTAAGATTTGTGCATTACCCCTTTTGACCAAAATGGCAATACAGACAAGGAGAGCAGTGATGTAGAATTCCATGAGCACCTCCTCAGTAGGTCTAGCATTAGCAAAGATTCTGTAGAAAAAGGTGTTGGACAGGATGTTAAAATCATTGAACTTTTCTTTCGTTCCCAGTTTCAAATGGGATCATTCTACAACTAAGGCTGTGGGTGTCTTTTCATCACCAAACTTGTCTAAAATGTCCTTTTGAAAGGCGACCCGTGAGGTGATCGATCCTACTCTCAAGCTAAAGTACCTTGTAGAGGCTACACCAATAAGAGTAAAATGGAATAAGTGACATACTATATTTCCATCGGCTACCCCCAATATGCGCACGGCTAGGAAGAATGAGAGAATACGGTTATCAACAGTGTCACTCCACTCACGGTCAAATTTATGTAGTAATCTTTCTGCATTCTTGGGTATGGGATGCTGATCTCTAGGTACCGCTATGGCATCCTGAGCGAGCCAGGGAGGGACTGGTCCCAGAGGAGGTGGGAGTTGGTTCCCACCCGGTTGAAGCTAATTCCCACCTAGAAGAGAAACGTTAGCCATATTATGTATAGGGAGGTTATGGTTGAAGGTTTATTCGAGGCATTCTTTATTAGGATTTTCCAAATCGGGCCAGTGATTATGTTCGGAGAGTGGATCCTAAAGAATTTATTCTGAAGGAGTGTCGATACTTTGCAAGGACTCTAGCACAATATCTTTAAGAGATGGGGCTACAGATGTCTCTTAATTTATGGAATAGATCCTTGGCTTTCTTTTAGTTGTCGAAAGTAAAGTGTGAAAGAGTGGGATCTAAGAGAGGGAATGAGCGTAAGCCTGAGTAAGTACTCTGACCGATTGTTCCTGAGTGATAGGATACTCCCACAATGTCTCGTCTTCGGGTAACCCAAACATGGGACTTAGAGGGATCCCTATTTCTTCGATATGAGGCTTTCCAAATGGGAAGAAGGATATTTTTTACCTTTATGATCCATGCATTAATATTTTCGAGTCCATGCATGACATTTATAGATGAAATCATAAAAGGGTATGGATAGTGGTTCAAGCCCTCCTTCTAGCACCAATTTGTTAACAGGGTGAATGTTCTCTATGCCAACAAGGGGAAGTAACCCAATTTCAAACCCCAATTACATCTACTTTCATTTGGAATGGATAACTCTGACAGGTTTTAAAGGACCCCATAAACTATTATAGGTGTTGAAGATTGCTCCCCAGGGGAAGACTTCCATTAGATAAACAAAAGAAATAGTTAACCTATATGTATCAGGTCCTATCTATACTAATTCTAACTACCTATGCTAGTCCTATCTATCCTAATCTATTCTGTAGGAGCATAACAAAAGGAGGTTAAACATCATATATAGATTCCTAGTCCTAATGAATCAATTACTAGTTCATAGATGAACAAGGTTGTATTAAATCTTAACTTCAATCTAATTACTTATATAGGAATACACATTCCTTTCCATACAAATAAAACTTGCAACTGGTGTTTAACAAGTTCTTGAATTAGTAGTCGCTGATGGATTAACCATGGTAACAAATCACATTTGAATAACGAAGACTAGTCACGAATTGTTTCTTACCAATATCCACAAAAACAAATCACATTTATTTTTATGCCAGCAACAACATCCCAATTCTAAACAGATGAAAGGAGAGGAAAATGAATCTGAAAAAAGGCTTTTTCTTTACCAAACAATATTCTTTATTCACAATAAATCAAAAGCTATTATACCAAAAAAAATTCCTCTCCTCATCTCCGGAGGTAATACTTATGTAAAAGGAAATGACCCTCGATATTCTCTTAACTTTTCACCTCGCCTTTTCTTTTCAATATACAAATCAGAATATACATACAGATATTACTTAGTGTAACTGTTGACACGTAAAGGGCATAACTCCTGCAGCACTTCATTCTTAGGGAAATGAATAGATGCCAATGAAAGGAGAATGACTGCATGTCATCTCTTCATGATGAAACCCAGGACAACTTCATTTTTGGAATACACAGGAAACACGTGGAAACTTGACTTAGAACACCTAAAGCTGGATGTTTAAGCAGAACACACCTACATATATGAACTTTTCAGATTCGATCTTGCGTCTTTTACTCCTTGCCTGCAGAGATAATTAACATTAGATTTATGATTATGTAACATATGGTAGAGATGATTAAGAATGACTCTTGCCATCATTAAAACTTTATAAAGAGATAAGGCATAATGAGATCAAAAGGAGCGAGTGTGAAGGAGTCAGCCCCTAGTTCAACTAAGGTTGTGTTGCGATCGAGTTGCAATCGAACATTGCAATGGGAAATCATATGAAACATCACCCCTATCAGATTTTCTTTGAATACTAGGACCACGTCATTTTATCTTATAGATGGGAAAACATGGGAAAACCAATGGGTAGACCATAGGTCAAACTTCAAATATTATGCACCCAGGCATATAATTATCATCGGTTCCATCATATGGTATCGCACCTTAAGTATAGGCATTGGACTCTGCCGACTATGATCTACAATTGGTGAAGTGGACCTAAAATATATATGTGTCGCAGTTAATAATCCCCTCAGATCCACCATATAAGACTTTCCTTTGAAAACCCAGACTAAATTTTTTTATCGAAATACATGGGAAAGCACACGAAAACCCACGGGCAGAAAATAAGGCAAAAATTCAAATATTATGCACCCGACCATTTAATTATTTCCAGGTCCGCTCATCACCCCTTCACTTATCACATGGGCTTCACTTTTTCTGACTGTCGATTGAAATCAACAATAGGCCAAACCCGAAAAGTATATATGCCACATTGAATAGTCCTAACGGGTCTGGTATATCATCGTGCATCTTATATACAAGCCTTGGACTCCACCGATTGCGATATGCGATTGGCTCCAGACCCAAAATAAATATGTGTTATGCTTAGTAATATTGGCAGGTCCACCATATCATGAAATGCCTTGTGTATGAGCCTTAGGTTATGTTGATTCTAATTTTTGATTAGGGAGCAGACCTGAAAAATATATGTGCCATTATTAATAATCCTGGTGGATTAGACGTATCACGAAACATTGTAGCTTGGGCTGATGTGAGGGTTGAAAGTGCCGATTGTGGTATCCAATGTGACGGGAGTCTTGATCGCATCAAAATTATTCATGAGAGGCATGCCTTTGCCTTTCATCAATGCAACATGTGATATGGTATGTAATGAGTTGATCAACAATTGTGATAAGTGATAAAAGCATGCATAATGTGTGAAGACCGAGGCAAGGAAAAAAAGGTAGGATTTACGTGCATGTGGAGTGCTTCTATTTATAAAGGATTGCTTATATAAATAAGGATCTGGTAAAAGGTTTATGAGGATTGAGTAAGTCTCGATTAAAGATATGAATGAAAGGCTAGACTGGGTAACAAATGAATCCTGCTACAAAGGTTTATTCAATGGGGGTCTTGACCATTAAGAATTGAAGATTTTATTCGGAGAAGTGAAAGATCGAACTTCTAGGGGACCCATTCAAATTGCTACTAGGGAAGGTTTTAATAGGGCGGTGGTTGTGGCCACAACAGAGGCACAAGTACAATAGGACGTATGATGCAATCAGAAACTTTTCCATAGCTTAGCGGGAGTTTTAGTTTGGAAACTCAAGCATAAATTTCATCTTTTGTACACCCTTTTCTATCAAGAGAATACCCTTCTTTACCTTGGAAGAATTTAATTTGGTTAGGGAAAAAAATGATTTTTGATAGAAAACCCATAAGGACACAAAAGTACATGTCAACTTGAACAAGGAAAACCCACCTCCAAAATATCATATAAATACAAATAAAGGAAATCACTTTTGTACATCATCATCAAATATCTTCTACTTCTCTTTACAGGTCGAACTTCTTTCAAAATATTGCAAGTACCTTTCACATGTTCGAGTAAGAGAGAGGAGAATTATGTTTGGGCTAAAATCCATCTTTGACCATCCTTCGACTAAAATTGACTATTTGGTGATTGGGAGTCATTTCGCATGATTTTTCTTAAGCTTCTACATTTTCATTGGAAGCCAAATTATTTGGAAACAAGGAAAAAAATTTCTGGGCACTTTGGCCTCAGTTGACTATAATTCTGCAACTACAGTTTCAACAGACTTTGACATTGAATTTGACCAATTTTGGAAGGCTATTTTTGGACCGTTTTGAATATTCTTTAACCAACAATCAAGGCCACTTTTTTAAACAGTTGATTAAGATATTTTTGAGGAAATTGTACCATTTAATGTTGACCATTTGGGACTACTACTATCCATTGAATTTGACCAAAAAATTATATATGATTTTTTGACTAGCTTTGACTATTGGGGTCATCCTTTGGTTGGTTGTCATTGTTGGTTAGTTAGGTCTAACTTAAACTCTTGGTTGATGAATTGGAACATTTTAATCTATCTTATGAACATTTGATGACAATCTAATAACATAATAATTTGAAAGGGTTTTCCCCCTTGTGGGGTTTTCCTTTGTCTTTGACTAAATATTGTGTCTCTTATTATTTCTTTGTTATTGAAATAAAAATTTTGTTTGAAGTTGATTGCTAATATGAGGAAGAATTGGGCTAAATGAACATAATACCAAAGAACAATGAAAAATTTAACATTGCCAACTAATTGAGTTACTATTTAATGGCATTCAATATCATTATTTCCCTCATTATGTTCATGAGTGGATGTTATTAAACCACCCATAATCATGATTTTCCCTCATTTTAATCAGATATTGGAATCAAAATGTATTTTTCACCTACATATCACCTAGAGATTTATTCACATTTCCAAAGCCCTTATGCATGCACTAGTAGTGAAATTTTTTCAAAAGAGAATGTCTTCTCATAACCTTGGACAAAGATAATTGTGGCATCATGGAGAATCTTGGTGATGTAAGGAAATAACCATGGTCAATTCCCATAATACAATGCTACCAAATCCATACTTTGAGTTTTATGGTGTCTTCCATTCATCAAGAAATATTAGGGGCATAATGCCTCTATTACCAAATTGTTATCAAAAGTTTTTGATTGTTCCATTTCATCTCTAAGAGATTTGATGATGGAAGTACCAAAGGAATTGGTGGCCTTAGGCAGTGTTTCCTTATATAGGGAGATGTGACTCAATAATAAATAGTTTGAAAAGGGGTTGTGGAGTCAAGTTCAATGCTTAGGTGAATAGAGCCTAGTTTAAGAAGAAGGTGCACTAAGGGAATGGATTATAAAGAAGTTGAGGAACATTTTGTTCATATATCTAAAGTATCTTTCATGAGAGAGGCGGTATATGGTAACTTTCCCTTGCCACATTTATGTCATCCTACACTATGAAGCTAATGATGATTTTAGTTTTCCATTTTATTTTTGAAAAATATTTGGTAGAACAGTGAAGCACGTACAAAAATGTGGTTGGAATGTTAGCCATAGAAGATACCATATAAATAGAATATTTCCTATGAGAATAGTCATAGGAATGGCAATGAATATATTAGTCTACACCAAGTAAAAGGATTCACTAGTGAAAAAATATTTAAACACATATTCCCTAATAACACTAGTCATTCCGAACACATAACATCAATTTTTTGATTTAGATGGTGGAGCGCTGAGGTTGGGCGATCACGGGTGCCAGGCGGAAACTAGGGTTTCTGCGTTCACTTGCTACGGCAGGCCTGTACAGCTGCACCAGATTTGACGAGGGCAGAAAGCGGATCGACACAACATTCGGGGCTGAGGGTCAGCGTGACCGCCCCTCAGGGGGACGGAGAGGGGTCCTCTCTAAAACCTGACAGGCAAAAAAGACCCATTAGCGATATGGGAGAGAACGCAACGCTTAACGCGGGTAATGCAGGGGACGACCAGCAGACGCGGGAGGAGCATGCAAAACCAGACAGGCCCCAGGTTACCCCATCAACCTGCAAGCCAGTGGCTACCCATCGGCCGGAGGTATAGTTACCAAGGCACTGCGTCAACGCCAGAATACAATACATGAGGGACCACGCCCTCATAGGAAAATTTATTGGTTACTGGCCTAATGAAAGAGCCCTAAGAACCTGGATCGGTGCCAAATGGAGGCCAAAGGGACAGATCACCCTTCTGCTAGGGCCAAAAGTTTTTTTTACAGCCATTTTCAACTGCTTAGAAGACCGAAATAGGGTCATTGATGGAGGTCCTTATTTCTTCAACTCGGCTAGGCTCTTTCTAAGGGAATGGGTAGCCCGCTTCAACCCAGATAAGGAGGATCTGAGCTGGGCGCCAGTGTGGATCAGACTATACTCCCTTCCATGGGAATATTGGGAGGAGGACTCCCTAAAAGCCATTGGTGCAGTATTAGGCAGATTTGTCAAGATCGCTGAGGAAACGAAAACAATCAAGTTGACCTCTCATGCTTCTTATGCGAGGATATGTGTTTATATGGACCTGAAGAAACCCTTACCTGATACGATACGTCTCTTTCATGAAGATGAGGATTGGATCCAACTCATAGACTACGAGCATGTTCCGTTTAGATGCCGGAAATGCCATGCATTAGGCCATCTATTACGGGACTGTCCAATGAATATCAAATCAAAGAATCCAGAAAATCAGAATCAACAAGCAGAGGATGGCTTCACCAAGGTCACCACTCGAAGAAGAGGAAGTAGGAAATCAAGTGGACCTCCTAAAGCCTCAATAGAAGAGCAGACTAAACCCTCCACAAGTAACAGCTTTGCTGCCCTTGATCAGGAGGAAATGTAAAACCTGCCAAAACCCCAGCCCATCAAAGGGAAGGCGAAGCAAACCTCAAAAACAGGCCAACCATTGAATCACGGGGATAAGGAGACAGTACAAGAAGAGGAGATGCATGAAACAGCACCTGAAATGTGGAGCAATCCAGACATGGAAATCGACAACAACATCATCAATGGCAGTAAAGAGAAAGAAATAGCGGATAGCGATCCAACCCCATACTTCATGGAGGATGATACAGAACCACTGGATATTGGGGAACTTGACATCCTCGGTCTGGAACAAGCGTGTCAAACGGGTAACTTCAATAAAATTCCTGATCAATAAGTAGATAATTTAGTAGAAGTTTTACATAGAGCGCAAAGAAAATATTCACTGGGTGTTCAAATAGGAAGTAAGTGGGATGGAAAGTTCATTTCCAAGGACAACAAAAAAGGGGAAGGAAAACAACCTTGGAAAGAACTATCAAAATAGGAGAGGTGTTGGTTGAGTCTGGCAAATATGCCAAACTCACCAAGTATTTCAACACAAATCCCAAACCCTCTCAATGAAGCTAATCTCATGGAACATAAGAGGGCTCAACAGCCCCAGAAAAGGAAATTTACTTAAAAATATGCTCATGGAGGAAAAGCCAGCAATCCTTTTTTTGCAGGAAATCAAATGTAAGTTGATCTCCTTGGAAAAAATAGCGGCCAAAGCATGGCCAGGGGGTCAAGTGATGGCAATAGATGCACATGGAGCCTCAGGGGGTCTTGCTATACTCTGGGACTCCAGGAAAATCCAATTGGAAAAAATGCACGCAAATAAGCATTTTATCCAAGCGACCTTTCATCTTTTGGGAACAAACATTTATGGGCATCTAACAAATGTTTATTTCCCACAAGAATCACATTAAAAAGAGAATATCCTTGAATGGATAGGCCAGCTAAATCAAAACAGGACTCACCCGCTATGGGTCTCTGGAGGAGATTTTAATATGATAGCAACCCAGGAGGAGAAAAAAGGGGGAAGATGCAGAGTAAACAGGGACGAATCAGCGCTGAAAGACTTCATTCAGGACAAGTGGCTCATAGATCTCCCGACAATCAATGGACTATACACCTGGAGAAATAAGAGGGCGGAGCCTCAGCAAATAGCCTCGCGCCTGGATCACTTCTTAATTTCCGACAATGCAGTCCACATCGGAGGAGAATTCACGTCGACCATTCTGCCTTACTCGGTCTCAGATCACTGGCCTATAGCCATGCACTGGAACAGACCAGGTAACAACACTCACCGACCCTTCAGATTTGAGGCATTCTGGCTTAGCCATCCGAATTTCCGTGATTTAGTCAGAAGCACTTGGCAAAATCTTAATCCAATGGAAGATTCGAAAATGGCCAGGTTCCAGAAGAAACTGAAATGCCTAAAAGAGGAGATCAAACGTTGGAACAAATCTATGTTTGGTAACATCTTCAAGGAAAAATAACTTCTCAACAAGGAAATGAAGACGATTCAGCAAAAAATAATCTCAGAAGGAAGAACAGCAGAACTGTTCCAGAAGGAGCAAGATACGGAGAAAAAAATTCTAGAGAGAGACAGACAAGAAGAGATTTTGTGGCGGCAAAAGTCCAGAGTTCAATGGTTACAGGAAGGGGAGAGAAACACAAAATTCTTCCACAAAACAATCGTTCAAAGACGCATGAGTAACCAAATAGCTTATGTCATGGATGAACAGGGTAACAGGATCGAAACTCATAAGGGATAGAAAAGGAATTTTACAATTACTTCAAAACAATGAACCAGGAACCTAACATTAATAGGAAGGAGGCAATTGACAAAATCACCAGCCACATTCCCAGATTAATCACTAAGGATCACAATACTCTCCTCCTCAAACCGATTAGTCTCCAAGAGGTAGAAGAAGCGGTGAGCCTGCTGAAAGCAGGGAAGGCACCAGGCCCCGATGGTTTCACAGCAAACTTTTTTCAACACTTCTGGGAAATGATTAAATGGGAGGTATGGCAAGTAGCGGAAGAATCACGCGTGCTCAGATGGATGTACCAAGGCATGAACGCTACATTCATTGCTCTGATACCCAAAGCAGAAGATTCCCCCTCACCGGAAAAATATAGGCCAATTGATCTATGCAATATAATCTACAAAATTGTTTCCAAGGTCATTGCTCTTCGCCTGAAGCCCCTTCTGTCTCTTATCATTTCGCCGGAACAATCTGGCTATGTAGAGGGGAGACAGATAACGGACGGGATAATTCTCACTCATGAAGTAATACACTCTCTGAAGCATAAAAAAAAAACAGGTATGCTTTTAAAGATTGATTTATCTAAAGCATTTGACAGTATAAGTTGGGAATACATGCAGTCTATTCTTCATGCTTTTGGTTTTGCTCTGGCTTGGGTAAGATGGGTAAGCATTCTAATTTCCTCAGCTTTCTTCTCAATTCTTATCAATGGCATACCCTCTTCCACTTTCCGTCCAACCCGAGGAATCAGACAAGGGGACCCTCTCTCTCCATTCTTGTTTGTTATAATGGCTGAAGGTTTGGGACGCAGTATAAAATCAGCCCTCCTATCTAGCAAAATAACAGGTATTTCCCTCCATCAGTCACCTTCTGCTTCTCATCAGCAATTCGTTGATGATAATATGCTTTTTGGACACCCCTCGGTTCAAGAAGCCAGATCCTTCAATGCCTTGCTCAACAATTTCTCCCTTGCCTCAGGCGCGCTCATAAACAGAGTTAAATCCCAGCTCTTTTTCTTTAATACGCCTCCTGTGACCCAAAGAGCCATAGCTCGAATCCTTGGATTTACTATAGCCACCTTGCCGTCCAAATATCTTGGGGCTCCATTGATAGCATCGGCTCTTAAGCATGCCGCTTGGACCGACCTGTTGGACAAGCTGGAAGCTCGACTCTTCCTTTGGACCCATAGGGCTCTCAACATGGCCAGCAGAGTCATTCTTATCAAAGATGTTCTTCAGTCTATGCCATTGTATCTATTCTCTGTCATGGCTGCACCAAAACGGGTCCTCAAAGCAATTAAGCAGCTGCAGCGGAATTTCCTCTGGGGAAGCTCAGGACCGAACCGAAAATGGGCTTTGATAAAATGGGAGAAAGCCACCCTTCCAAAAATAGTATGGGGCATTGGTCTGAGAGACCCTGAACATAGCAACATCATTATGGGGGCTAAAATGTGGTGGAGATGGTTAACTAACTCAGACACGCAGTGGGCTACCCTCTGGACCTCAAAATATGCACGCAATCTTCCATTAGAAGAGCGACTCAGAATGACAGAGGTAAGTAAAGGTTCAGTAATATGGAACTCGGCAATCAGACATAAAGAATTAATCCAAAGGCATAGTTTTTGGCAAGTTAGAGGCGGAGGCACAACAAGGTTCTGGGGAGACTCTTGGCAGCAACTCCCCAACCTTAACAGCATAATTCAGGGGCTCCCGGATCAGGAAATAAATCAGTGGGACAAAGTCAATAAATATTGGAAACATCCGACCCAAGATAAGAGAGAATGGATGGAGGTGCAGAGCATCATTCCAACGGGCTCGGAGAACACCAAACAGGCCTTACATGCAGAATTACAAAAAAGGAAAATAATAAAGATGGAGGGGAAAGATTTGCTTAGATGGGGATATGCAGAGAAGGGGGTCTTCAATACCAAAGAGGCCTATCATCTCACTATAAAAGATCTAGCACCCAAGGACAAACTATGGGAACAAATCTGGAAGCCGCCTATTTGGCCGAAAGTATCTACGTTTCTTTGGCTCTTGGCACATAACAAAATCCTTACCTGGGATAATCTTCGAAAAAGAAAATTTGAGGGCCCTTCAATATGTCCAAATTGTAAACAGGAAGAGGAGTCAGCCTTGCACCTTATGCAAACTTGTCCGATGGCTAGACAACTGTGGGAAAAGGTAACCTTTCGGTGCAGAAAGGAAGGAAGAGTATTGGGAGATCTTAAAAGAATGCTCTGCAATGGGGCCCAACAGCCATTTCAAAGCAGCCTCCTCAATACTTTATAGCAAATAATCCCAGGTTTACTAATGTGGAATGTGTGGAAGGAAAGAAATCGACGAATATTCAGAAATCAAGCCATGAAGATGGAGCAGGTTTGGACACTGTTGCACCAGTATCCAAGAAACTCTCTCCATCAGAAGCTGGTCAATGGAGGAACTCCCCACCACACCCCAGGAACAAGCAATATATGGTAATTGGCAACTTCAATTACAAACAACGATAGCTGCTAAGGACAAACCCCCCAAGCTCCAGGCCTCCGCGTCAAGCTGGAATCCTCCTCCTATCAATGTTTTCCAACTCAACTTCGATGGGGCATCGAAAGCGAATATGGGGAGCACAGGATATGGAGGGATTATAATAAATCATCAAGGCAATGCTCTTATCACATTCTTTGGCTCGACAGGATGGAATACCAACAATGTGGCAGAACTTGAGGGACTTTGGCGTGGTCTACAAATTGCCCAAAAATACCAGTATATGCCTCTGATAGTGGAAGGTGACTCTCAAATATTGATTAACATAGCTACAAAACTACAGCAAGGAACAACTGTTCACAAGGTAAGCAGTAGTTGGAGATTGGCTAACAGGCTTGAAACGCTCAAGCAATGGCTCGAAGCTCATCCAGCCATATCTTTCAAACACATTAAAAGGGAAGGAAATAAGCTGGCTGACTACATGGCTAATCTAGGAGTGGAAAAAGGAAAAGATTTCTTCGAGGGGCCCTTACAGAGTATAGCCTCGGAAGTGGATCTTTCTAAATTTCAATCCTTATTGACAAAAGATATGCAAGAAGGGGATGAACTTCACTCGGATGCGGGTGTTCAGCCTCGCAATAAAAGCCCATGCCATGCAGACACGAACAAGCACATGCAGGGAGGTGGGGCGAAGGCAAATTGGGAAAGACTTAAGAGCAGAAGCAATGGGTATTGAATGCCATTCAATACACCTGCAAGTTGATGGTACACAGGGAGCGAGAGGTAGCTACTCCTACCAAGGCAACATGGAGAAACGCAGGCAGAATTTATACACAACATTGCCGCATATTGTGCTGGTTGAGGCAGAGGAATGTGAGGGAATTGAGCCTGAGAGTGACACTGGCGAACGCTTAGGGAGGTTAGCCCTGTTAAACAGGGAAAAAACACTTACGGCGTCGCCCTATGAATGCACCAGTTGGGGGATATCGTATCGTAGGCAATTCCCCTTAACAAAAGTGATTGAAACGGTGAATTGGGGCAGTTCCCAGGGCGGAATTCAGGTCTTTCGGCAAGGACTGAAGAGTAAGAGTGTGGGGTGGAGAGATAAACCTGGTAGCAGCACTCTCAGCACTGAGAAGCAGGGAGGTTCTCCAAATTCAATCCCTAATCCGTGGCGGGGAAGAGTAACTGAACTGCAGCAAATCTGGAAAATGCCGCCCCGTTTCAGAGCCACTTCGCGCAAAGGACGTAATTCTGGGAACAGGGGTGGCACGGGAGGCAGGGGAAGGTCGTCTCCTCAGAGAATTGAGCCGTTATCCATGGCATACCCTGACCCCCATGTCTCGGAGGACTCAGATAATTCACTGGAGAATTCCGTCCAAACGGCGAAGTTCCGCTTCAAGAGTAGGCTTGACAAACCCACAGTCACTGCCCTTGTCACAGTGATCTTCTCCAAGGAGGAGGAAAATCATAGTAGCCCTGGCAATTCAGCGAATTCAGAGGGGGACACAATGGGGGAGGATGACACCGCCAGTAACTAGTCAGACTCCACGGGCCTGCTACAATCCCCCAGCGAAACGACAACCCCAGCACCAGTGGAGGAGCGTCAACCAAGCCTTCAGCATTCAGGCACTGAGAAGCAAGATAAGGGCAAAGCTGTAATGCAGCAGGATGAAGCCCAGACAAGAAAAGTAAAGGAATGGCCGGCCCATTTCCATCGCAATCGGCTGATTCCAAATCTTCCCCCAGGAATGAAGATCACCGATGTGCAAGATGGGTTAATGATCGATTGGCTTCGTGAATCGGATGAGGATGACGGAAAGGGAGGGGATGAACCAGGCTAAAGACCATTCGGCGGAGAAAATCACCAGGCAGGCCTCTGGTTTTTTGAGTCTATATGTCTACTTTCAGTTTACTTGTCATGCGTCTTTTTTGTCTGCTCAATGTCAAAATTCTCAGTTCATCGACCCTCTGTAGGCCAGCTATCCAAGGCTATGGGTTTTTTGGCCCGGTGTAACACTGTCAAGTCCATGCTCTTGGTTGTTTATTTTTGCTTACCTGCTCTGATTTCCAAATTGACTCAGTCTGTAAGAGCAGTAACATCGCTCAGTTTTGAAAAGATCTCCTGGAAGAGAGAGCTTCAAGACTCTCTCAGAGGCAATGCCTCTTTGTAAATAATTTTTTCTCTTTTTTAATATAGTAGTTCAGCCTTTACACAGAAAAACAAATAACACTAGTCATTCCTATAATAACTACCACGAGTATTTCCTTGAAGAAGGGATTAAAAACAAAAGTGTGGAAAACTCATTTCTAGGTACTCTTGGTCCAACCAAAAATACCACTTCTTTTCATTCTCCAATAATTTCACCTGGGCATTGTCATTTCCAACATACTGAGTTTATCAAATAAAACTTGAAGTAAATTGTCTAACTCCAAAACTAATTTGTACAAGTACTATGAATCTACTCGACCTTAAATACTAATGTAAAATTATTTTGGAAATACCATAGACTATTATGACCCTTTCAATTGCAACTCTTCAAAATTGAAGAAAAATGAGTTTGAGAGACTGAAGGTAGAGATTAAAGAATTTAAGGTTTTCAATAATTATGTAATGAGTAAAATTGCAATCCTAAATGAAAAAAGTTCATAGTTGCATGTGAAAATTGAGAAAGTTATGTCAAAGAAAAAAAATATGCTTAAATTTTCCATGAAGATGCACAAACAAACAAAATATTTGGAATTGCATAATAAGACTTTGTAATAGAAATTTATAATTGAGTAGAAGAGAAAAGTGGTAAATGTGAATATATCCATTGGAATCCATTAACAAAATTCAAGCATTGGTCTTGCTTTTCTCATTTTTAAGCAATCTTTGTAGTGGTACATTATCCACATGTCGTATTTGCAAGAGTAGATGAAAAAATGTCAAGAATGGGTGATATGTGCAACATCTCATTTGATGCCATTTTCAATGCAAATAATTCCTTTTTCTCCATACTAATACTCCATTTACACCATGTTATAATTTCTTTTACCAGATTCTCAATGAAAAAGTAATTCAAGATCTTACAAAGTAATTACATCGTTAATGTAATGGATTTTCCATGTCTACGCGCTTCTAGAAGGAGATCGAAGGCATGTGTTTTTTTCCTTTTTTGCCTTCAGATTCTTCCACGTCCATCAGAATAGTTTTATAGAAGATAGATTGAGATTTATCATATAGTTAAACCTGTGGTCAAAATGTGCCAAGAATAACATCTCCAACAAACAAATTAGTTATTAGTAACAAATAGGCACACTTTCATATCACCTAATCCAATTTTGTTATATTCCTGTCGAACAATTTGTCACACTTTGTTTCTTTATCTCTCATGATATGTGTTAGAAATTAATGGAGAATGGATTGTTATGATTTGCTATTTATTTGACATTTAGTTCCTATTAATTAGGATTTTTTTTTTTGCCTATGTATCTATTTAATTCCTGATGATTAATGAATAAGTGAAGCGAATGCATTTGCTGGAGGGAGCTCCTGGTGATCTACACCTGTGAGCTCCCGTGTGTTTGGTCCAAACTTTTGTATTCTGCATTTCTTATCATGGTATCAGAGCTACACAGCTTAAGAATGCTTGTAACACTAAGTGGAGGGAGACCATGCATTTGAAGGGAAAGACAACAAGCTGATAGTGAATCATTGTGTTCTGGTTCCATCGCTGCAGGATAAGAGTAAGGACACCAAATGGCTGAGAGTTGCGGCCTGCTCCAACGCCTAATCTGTTGCGGGATCATGCTTTCTAGGATCTAAAGTCGAGTCTACGGTGGAGTCAAATTCAGTGGATTGAGCCTCTGCACTGTTCAATTCGAGTGTTGAAAACTGCCATGAGACTTAAGGAAGTCACTGGTGCATCGTAAGCTTCATGTGTGTTAAGTCGCTACCATACCAGAAGCGTGGGGATGGAGAGAACACACACAGCCAGCGTGGGGGTGGAGAGATCGACACTGAGCCCATGCGATCTGAGGCCGACTCTTGAAGCTTGGAGGCATTGAGAAGAAGATGTGGGTGTTGCTGTAACTTTTCACAAAGATTCTCGAACTGCCTAGTTCAGGAAGTCGAGATCGCTTTCCTGGAGGCTGAGATCTGGAGAGATTACATTCTGCTGATTCACTTCTGAGGAGGAGGAAGACCTGCCATATCAAGCTCCTTTGGTAGAAGACTGTTGTGGAAGCTGCAGGATGTGTGAGGTGAATATTCCAAGGAGCCCATGTCATTCGAATTGAATCCATTCGATTGGGGTAAGGAGGAAGCCGTTGTGACTGGGCCACTCGATCTAGCTTGCAATTTGTAAATTGCGCTGCACGAAGGAGCGCAGAGAAATTGCCAAAGTGGGCCTTCGCCTCTACCTTAAGATCGAAAGCTGTCAATTGGGCTGGTGATCTGTTGGAGGTTGTGTTTTAGAGAAGGCCCCGAGGGAGCAGCTTAAGGAAATGGTGTGAGAACATTGCTCGATCCCTTGAAGGATCTGTGATCTGCGCTACTAGCGGGGTAGCCTTTTTTTTTCAAAGATGAATTCTGAGATGGCAGATTATTTAAATGAAAGCAGCAAATTGGATGGTTCCAATTACATAAATTGGAAATTTAAGCTTCAGACTTTGCTTGAAGGTCATAATACCTACAACATTGTCATCGGTGATGAAGGTAAGCCAACTATTGCAAATGGTGGAACGAATGCAACAACTCAAGAATGGGAGAAAAGGGAGCTGAAGGCAAAGGTCCTACTAAAATTTTTAGTTAAAGATTGCATCATTCCTCATATTTGGGATTGCAAGACAGCGAATGAGATCTGGACAACTCTCAAAGAAATGTATGAAATCAAGAACACCAGCCGCACCTTGTTCCTCGGGAAGAAGATCCTCTCAATCAAGATGGAGGAGAATGAGTCTGTTTCGTCATTCTTATCTCGGATAAAGGAAGTTAAAGATAAACTATCTGATATCGGTCAAATCGTGGCAAATGATGATCTGGTGACAATCACCATGAATGGTATGACGGATGACCATCAAATGTTTATAACTGGATTGAATGCAAGAGAAAAGCCTCCAAGTTTTGAAGAGCTTACTGGAATTTTGCTACATGTAGAGGAAAGGAGGTCGTCTCTCAAGCCTCAAGATCCAGATCTTGCATTGATAACAAAGTTCAAGGCAAAAGGGAGAGCGATGGCTGATCAGAGGAGGGGCAACACATCAGAAATGACACCACAAGGTATGACCTCGTATAGAAATGACTCTGCTCCTGAATGTTTTTATTGTGGTAAGATAGGCCATATTGCTAAATTTTGTCGCAAGAAGAAGGCAAATCAAGAGAGGTACAATCAGAAAAGGCATGTAGGTCATTTGGCAGATGCAGATGCAGATACAGACCCAGATCAGAATCTGGATGTTAGACTATTTATGGCTGAGGGTGACATTGCTACTAAGGAGGATGAATCAGATATTTGGATCGTGGATTCTGGAGCCCCTCACATATGTCAGGTGAAAAGCAATGGTTCAGATATTTTAAAGAATCCAACACTGGAGCAAAAGTATATCTTGGAGGTAATAGTGGGTACGAGATCAAGGGACATGGAGATGTCCTTGTTACTCTGCCTGATGGTAAGATCAGGAATATATCTGATGTGTGGTATGTTCCTGGCATTAAGAAGAACCTGATTTCTGTGTCCAAGATTACAGATCAGGACCTCAAGGTAGAATTTTTTAAACCTTATTGCATTATTAAAGATTTGTTGGATCAGATGAAGCCCATTGCTACAGGTATTCGCATAGGAGGACTCTACAATTTGGATGTGAAAAGTACGCCTCAGCAAGCCTTGATGGCGTCAAATAAGTCTGCTGAAAATCTGCAGCATCGTGGTCCTGGGAGAACACTGCTTGACAGGGCAACGAGAATGAAAATAACGTTGGGTGCAGTCCGTGGTTTGACCTTCATTCACCACTCGTGTATATCTCCCAATCTGGCCCATGGGAATATCAAGTCTTCCAATGTTTTGTTAGATAAGAGTGGGAATGCTTGTATCTCAGACCTTGGTCTTGCTGCATCAAGAGCTGCGGGATACAAGGCTCCAGTGGATTCTACTCAGGTGCACAGGTTTCCAAGGGTCTTGCAAGGTCAAGAAGTTATGACCTTGGGGGCATCTTTGGGTGACAGTGACTTGGAGAGTGGTTAAAATATGGTTGCATGGGGGGGATTAAAACTGGATGATGTCAAAGCAGAAGGTATGGGCTGTCAAATAAGGTTGGTTTTAGAAAATTGGATGCCGCCACTTAGGCATGACTCGCTATATTCAGATAATTTCTCAACTTTTCAACCTGTGGGGGAAGTGTAAGAATTCTGTGGTTCATTAACAAATAGTATCCTGGAAGATGGCCAGCAACCAAAGCTTTCAATAAAACAGTTTCAGGACCAAGAGGGTAAAATTGTGGATGGATCAGGACTGTGGTCAATGCGTTTTCCAAACAGCTTACAATTTGTGTGAGTCAAATAGGAAGATGTCTGCGACCTCTGCCGCCCAATCCCATAAGCATAGTGGAAATGTAAGATGGACTGGCTTGAATGGCCACCCACAATTTTCAAACATTGGAATGGAAGCATCCCTGGGAAACTGGCCAATGCATATGATATCACCATGCCAATCAGAGGTTTCAGGAGCACATGGTGGTGTGGATAGGAATGCAGCCAGAACCATGCAAGTCAATAACATGGGAGCAACTGAGCAGCAACCTAGTTCTGATCTTTGGGAAATGTCCAAGGGGGATGAAGTTATTTCACATCAAATTGATAACAACTGCAAATTATTTGGTTTTCATGTGATTGAAAATTCAACAGGGGGTGACTCAAACCCATCAAAAATCAGAGCTTCTATTAATGAGGAAGAGTTACATGTTGCTACTCATGCTTCAACAGAAACTCACTTACTGTCTGTAGAGCCCGGCCAACAGCCGGAACAAACAAAAGCAGCCAAGTCTGATGCACCTGCTGGAAGCTGTGAACAAGAGAAAACATCTCCAAGATCATCCCAAGAAACACAATGTAGGACTTCAGCTCAGAGCAATTCTGCAAGGAGCTGTAACTAGGGGGTTGACCAGCACATGTTATTGTTTGACCTGCCCTACAAGATCCTTTGCCGTGTAATCAATGTCCAACTGAAGGCTGAACCTGATACAGATGAAGTGTTTTCTCAAATTACCTTGCCTCCAGAGGCAGAGGATGAGTCGTCTGTTGACAAGGAGCCTCTAACCCCACTGCCTCCGAAGCCTTTAGTATACTGTTTCTGTAAGACCCTCACTGCATTAGATACCAGTACCCATGGAGGGTTTTCTGTTCTCAGGAGACATGCTGATGAATGTATTCCACCTCTGGATATGAGTCAACAACCTCCATCTTGAACTACAATTCACTAAGCAGACTGAAGTTTGATTTGTTTAAGGACACTTTAGGTGTGTTTAAAAATATCTTTCTCCATTAACGGGGGATGTTAGAAATTAATGGAGAATGGGTAGTTATGATTTTCTCTTTATTTGACATTCAGTTCCTATTAATTAGGAATCTGTTTTTTTCCTATGTATCTATTTAATTCCTGATGATTAATGAATAAGTGAAGCGAATGCATTTGCTGGAGGGAGCTCCTGGTGATCTACACCTATGAGCTCCCGTGTGTTTGGTCCAAACTTTTCTCTTCTGCATTTCTTATCAGTATGGATTCAACAAAATCAATGGATGGGATGGGGGACTTGATGAGGTTCAGTTGTATGCCTTTCTCAAATATTAGACATGCAATCAAAACATCACAAAAAAATGGAATACAATTTCAGTGTTCATTAGAGTGAACAACTAGTGTTGAGCAACTTAAGTAATTTCTCACACATGCGCATATCCTAAGAATAACAACCCCAGAGATGGATTTGCTAGTTTTCATAGAAGCGTATAGGGAAAGACTAGGTGGATTCCATTTTTTGGTTAAAATTTTTTATACTCCTTTATATTTTTTCATTACCTTTAAGCTCCATTTTTTTATACCTTCTAATAAAAAAAATAAAAATAAAATAAAATTACCGCTTATTATATGCTCAATATATTATGTCATTTTTTTCTCAATATATATCCCACAATATGAACACATGTGGTATGGGTGTTTCATGCCCCAATGAAGACCTCATGTGTTTGGTCAACCTATGTTGAATGTTAGAGAAGCGATATTAGTGGATTTTATTAGTGGATTTGATTTAAGAATGAACCATAGGAAAGGGAAACCAAAAATAGATATCTGATGCACTTACAAGGGATCTATAGGTATCTCACTCGGTAGCCACGATCACTTGAGAAATTGCATTAAAGACCATATTAAAGAAGCATTACTACATAGTAAAAAATTGAAGTATGTGAAGGAATTCTTACGATAGGAATAAGAGGAAACAATTAGCAATACTTATAAGTAGATTGATGATGATATGTTATTAAAATACATATGATATGTACCTTGTGTCATTAACATGAAAAAAATCCCTATAAGACCTTATTTAGGTCATTTTGGCTACTAGAAATTGTTAGCGACCATAAAGAAATTATATTATTGGCTAAGAATGAAGAAACAAATATATGAATATATCTCCAAGTGCAAAGAGTGCCAACAAGCGAAATTAGAATGTAAACCTCCAACTTGATTACTACAAGCATTTCCAAAGCATAAATGGAAATGAAAATTCATCTCCATGAACTTCATCATTACGATTTTGAAAGACATCCAAATAGCATGCAACCATTGTGGTTGTAGTGGAAAAACTTATCAAGGCAACCCAATTTGTAGTTGAAATTATGCCCAAAATCTATTGACCTAGCTCAATTTTTTATGAAAAAATTATCCAAATTGCATGGCTTACCCAGGAGAAAAATTACATTAGAATGCCAAGTTCACTTCAAATTCCTCGAAAGTATATTCTTCTAGTTTTGGGATTCAACTAACTTTTAGCATAAGATATCATATTCAAAAATATGGTTAAATTGAATGGATAAATAGAATTCTAGAAGACATGTTAAGGAGGTATGTCATGCATTGTCTAAAAAGGTGGGAATGCTTCCTAGTAGTTGTCAAATTTTCATACAATGAAAGGTACCATTACTAACTAAATATGAGTCATTTTGAGGCACTATATGGTAGTAAATGTAATACTACCATTAATAGATGGACCAGTGAGCAAATTGGTACTTAGACCTGATGTCCTGAGAGAAATGGAGTAATAAGTGATTAGTATTAGGAAGAATTTGAAAGAAACCTATGATACAAAAATGAGTTATGTTGATGGATAAATAATGCATAAATAATTCCAAGTGGGAGAGCCTTAGAAATACGAAGAGGGGAAATGAATCAATATTTCACGATAAATTAACTTTTACCCATATTTTTAATCTTCTTTACAATTCAATAACTATACCAATGATTAATCAGTAGAATGCACATAAACATGCACATATCATGAGCAGTAACATAAGGGAAAGCATCAATGTATGAACATTACCAATGATGATCCCTGGACAACAAGAACACCATTAATCACACATAAGCACATGATATTAAGTTGAAAACCCAACTGGGAAAAACTATGGTTGTTTTTGTCTTTTCCTTATTCTTATAATACTAAATTTCTTCTTTTACATCACACACTAACTCACCACTAATGTGTAGGCCCTACTTGTTGGATGACACCACCTTGAATAATTTCTCCAACTACCACTAGAAGGAAGCCACCACTCCCTGATGAATTTCTCTAGCCACTACTCTAAGGAGTTCACCAGTAAGCAAGTTCTTTGGCTAACACCGAAAGGAAACCACAACTACTTTAGTGAAGGTTCGAACCCTGAGAATCTTGTGGAATGCATTTTAGAATGTTCTATATTTTGTTCCACCTATAACAAATTCAAATATTGTTGGCCACGTTTCATCCCATTTTGAGACTAGTACCATATATAATTTTCTGCTCAAACTTAGTAAAAAATCTATTGACTCAACATGTCTTTCTACAATTCAAATATGTCACAAACCATTGTAGCTTTCAATCAATATTCTAACCCATAAATAAGAGCACACACTGACACTTCTTCCTCATTAAACTCAACAAAAAATATCATCAATAGAAACCATAAGGATCTTAGCATAATATATATGGAATCTCACACATGAAACCTAACATAAGACAATTTTTCCCAATACATCATACTTTGAAAATCATATTGAAAATACATCATATATATCAAGACAAATATATGCCCCAACAACAACACTATATGCAATATAATAACCAAGTTCCAAAGTAAAAAATCTCATTCATTACCCTCTCATCAATCTCTGCAATGTATATTATGTCATAAACCTTAGGAACATCAAACTCTCTAGCTGAACATCACAAATACTCTCTCTTTTGGTCTAATCATCTACATAAAACACTGCAAAATAATCTAATCTAGTTGGACAACAAATCAATCTGCTCCTAGCAGAAACATGTTCTAATCATACATATCAAGATACACACCAACAAGCTGCCAAACCCTACAAACATACAACAAATCAATCACAACAATAGAAAACTCATCAAACTCAATACAAACTATCACTACATACTTATGCATCATATATATAAATCCCAACATACATATCAATGGAATAACAACCTAGTCATCCTAGTAGTCTTTCAATTTGACTCAATACCCTAGCAATCACACTCAAAACCTAACCAACAACATCATACTCAATAATTTGACCAACACTACTTTTATCCATATCACAACCTTTGCTGACAAAAATATCAAATACCTTTGCATCATAAAACCTTTCTTCCCTTCAATAATGATAAACCTTCAAACCTTATCTAAACAAACAATTCCTCCCTCAGACAAACATCAAGATATACATGAAAATTGTAGCACCTCTACTCAACAAACCGTAGTTGCATTATACATCAAGCATAACACAAGGTATAAGGGATTAAGATGACCACTCACACACACCCAAACTCTCACTCAACACTAAGTAGTAACATCATATATTCACACTGACACCCTTATCACTTACAACAACATCACAAGAAACTCACTCATATCCACCACACCTCATATTGGATGTATATCCGATCACAAACCTTACCACGCAACACTTGATTAGGAAGAAACGTATGATAACAAAATTGATAAATTTTCACTCTCTATAGATATCATTGTTCTAGTAGGACTCTGAGGTCTGATGTTATCTCAAAAAGAAATCCTTGCAACCATGAGAAGAACAACTACATTTAAAGCTTTGTCTATAAAATATTAGATATCTCAAGCAATACACTTATTACATAGAAACCCCCATATTCACTCCAAAACTCTCTTAGGGGAATACAAGGACTTCGATCTACCTTACTTCTAAGTTGTGAAAATCACAATAATTAAAAATATGTACATCATTTCATTTTCCCTGCATCAATTCATGCCAACCATCACACAATGCAACAAAATTAGTTAGCTCCAAACATTGAATTATTTTTCCACCAAAACACTCAATCAAAAGATCCATCATAGGTGATACTTAACATTCATGAGTTTTTAGGACATCAACCACAAGCAAAACATCAATATCTTCATACTATTGAATCACCAAATCAACCTAGATCAACTATCTTCTTTAATTCAAAGGCGCCAGAAAATTAATCTAGATTTATTTACTCCATTTTAGGTGAGCTTAATTATTCTCTTCCATTTGAATAGGTGTATAATTAATTTTCCTATAGCTTTAGGAGATACCCAACCATATTTATATTCAATAGTGGATTGACAATCAAGATCAATTGAACTATGATTTAAAAATCACTTTCTACCACTCATTCACATTGGTGAAAAGTAAATTAACCCTTCTTATCATATTTTCCATGCATGTGAACATTAAATTACTAATACAAAAATATTAGGATAGACTCATTCTAGGCAAGGGCTGAATTATAGGCTCATATTACACCATCGGTAAATAACGCTTTGATTTGGCATAGGTACATGAAAACTAGTCTCTAGGAGTAGTGTATCCAATACTTTATTATACAGACAATATGTGATAGTACAAAATCACCGAACTCAATCTTCGTCACACGAGGAACTTGATCATTGTATTACATACAATTAACTTTCACAATCAAACATATCAATTCCATGACCATCATATCAATTATATGAAACATTGAACAAGTTCTCTTCAATTAATATCACCTATGGTAGGACATAAAAATAAATATATGAATAACAAGTTATGATTTGCTAACTTCTTAGATGACTCAATCACATTCTCATTAGATATATCTATCTCAAATTTGATCTTCATGAATTATTTATAGGATTAGGAATGAAAGTCACAATGGGTATCTTGACAATGGTATGCTTTGAAAAAATCAATTTAATACTTTATGAATCAATCCATGCATTATGTCAATGAACTCTATCACAACCAAATCCATGTGTATTACTTATTTTTATTGACCTGTATATTCTTTTTCTCACCTATAGAATCATTGTGCAAGCACTTATTATGTATCCTAGCACTAAGATATGCATGAATAGAATGGGAAGGGTGTGGATCTAGCCAAATGTTGAAATGTGAACACTCTAAACTCTAAACCTTGTAAAATCAACCTTTCTTTACCAAAACTCTACCACATGTTCCCACACTTCCTCAAGAACCTATATGAGATACACACACTTCAATAGAAAATCTGTAAACCTTTTTCAAGCACTAAATCATAATCAATATCCTACTAATCCTATTGACATCAGTAACAAGCTTAATTGGTTCCAATGTTCACATCAATTCCAACACCATGCTACCAACATTCTCCACCTTTGGTGTTGATGTCAACCTATAACCACAAACACTGGATTGACCTCATTCACTGCAACCTAAATCCTCTTCATTCTCTACCAGTGGTTGTGTCACTCTCCTCCATTCACATTAGTGGAAAAGGGTGTCCCCAATTCATGCTGAAGAAACATGCTCACATACCGAATACAGCACACTAATACCGAAAGGAAAGTCTGATATCAAACATTTGTTGATCAATTAATTCATCTACGAAATAGGTAAGATAATATTTAGAAACCAGGGAAAAGGTTTTCTTCATGTCATCAACAAGCCTTTGGCCATCACCATGCACTTCCTTATGTTGAACATACCACCCTTGAATGTGTAATGGGGTTGCAAGTCATTTTCTCCATGTTATTGGACAAATAATATTCTTGTTGTACAATAAACCTCATATCCACTTGTAAGGGACTACAACAAGCTTTACTAATGACTCCAGACAACCAACCAACAAATGATACATGGCTTCATCAAAAATTAAAAGATATATCAATTAAACTAATGGACCATACATGGTTGAAGCAAGCGAACTCTTCAATGCATTTGTTGACTCATAACTACAAGATCAAGTGTTGAATGGAACAAAGTACAAGGCCAAATGAATGCACATGAGAGTGATTTACATGGTTGAAGTAAATATGATTCATATTATGCATAATGTATCTCACACTAGGGTAGCCATATTAGTAGATGATAATCATGAAAAATATGAAAAAGGCTAATATAACATTCCTCTACACTCATGAATACAATATGGAGATTCTACAAAACAAATTAGTGAAAGAAAGGGGAAAGATAATGTTGAAGCCTTGAAACCTTAGATGCATGGGTAACTCCCACTGAGCTCACTATACCTCCAATATATAGGTTATTCATGTGGACCTAATAAATCATGTAGGCTCTCAATCACAGTATATCATTGTTGCTACATGAACTCATGTCAAAATGTCTTCACACACTCAAATGATGTTGCCATCTTCTACCCTTGAGATGAAACATGCCTTAGATACGCTTCTGCATCATTGTTGAATATACATCAAATAACAATGGACTGCAATTGGGGTTGATCTCAGCATCCTTGAATCTCAATGGGTCGGGATTGACTTCATTCTCCTATTTTTTCCTAGACTTATATTCAACACATATACCCTATCTCGAGTTTTGATTTTTTTTTACTATTAAATTTCTAGTGTCTTCTTCTATAATTTGGCATCCTACTGAAGTGAATATAACTTCATTCCCTCTATCATTCATTTTACACACACTCAAAATGTTTTCTTTAACCCTTCAAGTTTTTTATTTTAACTTCAATTATGGCTCTACCATTCCTATCTTCGTTGTTGGTGCATTGTTTCCATGAAAAATGTCACCATTGTTGGTGCATTGTTTCCAAGAAAAATGTCACCATTGTTGGTTTTATTGAAAGATATCAATTTTATCTTATCACAAGACATGTGATGACAACATCTACTATATATGTAGCAATGGTAATATTCTTATAATGTATATAGTACAAAGTCACACTTCACTTTTTACTCTTTCCTTTCCTTCCATATTTGTGTATGATTATTTTTTATGAAGGAACCATATTTTGGCCTTTCGATTAATAAATTATAGTTAACTTTGTTTCTTGGATAACTTGTACGTATTTTATAAAACGTCTAAAATATCTCATTGACTTTCTCCTACACTCCTTTAGCACATGTCCAAATTTATTTCATGTATAACATCTTATGTGACCAGAGAAGGGGGAACAAATCATAGGATTTATGCCTCATGTCCTTTCATTTCCATATGATTTGTAGTCTGTAGTCTTATGACCAAACAAATTGCATGAAAAACAATAACCATGAAAGAAACTTGTATAGGAAGGAAGCAATTCTCTTCTTGCAAATATATTTCTTCCTTAATGTTTTCTTGAGGCATACATAATCTTCTTCTATACTTGGCTATAATGTGTCCAAAGGTGTCATAGACAAAAGACTCAATATCATCCATTAAGGGACAAAATGAAATGGTGTTCCTTCTTAAATGGGATTTTTTGCATTTCTTTCATATGAATTTCTAAGAAAAAAGGCTCTTCTTTGAAAAGTTAGTTTCCTTGATTTGTTGTCTGATTGCTTTCTTCCATTATTTAATTTTTTAAACTTGTTGCTATTGTTTATTTACGTGGGATTTCAAAAATTTCTTTATTGTATTGGAAACTTCTTGCACATTCCTATGAGCTAGATTCTTGCTTATCTATTTTATGAAATCGAGAACCTGATTTAATAGAAGGAGACCTTTTACTATTGAGGATATTGTCCAACATTTTGGTAATATCTTAAAATCTTATGTGTTTGAACTTTTCTTCTAGATCACTTCTTGATGAGACTACCTATAATTCTAATTTTGCATTGTCAGTCTCCTTCACTTTTAGCCAATTGGTTATTATTTCTTCAATTCTTCTTATCTATTTCAGTTCGATTCTCAACCTGATATATTCCTCTTTAGTGCCATATTCTTGTTCTTCAAATATATGAAATATATTCTTATTATGTTTGTTTCACTTTTCTAGATTAGTATTGAGAGAGATGATCTTAGCTTCAAGTTATTCATAACGTATTTTCCTTTCATTAAGTTATTCCATGACTATTTCATTGATTATTTTAACTTCTTTTAGTTGTTCCTACAAGATTACATCATGATCCCTATCTTAATATAAATATAAGTTATCCTTGAGGCAATCAATATTTTTCAAGATTGAGACAAGTTTTCTTCTAAGATAAAATTCATTATCTAACATTTCATATTTTGAATTCGTAACTCCATTTGATATGACATAAACAAGTTTATGGCCACACTCATCTTTTTATAGGCTAAAAATTTATTCTCTAGATAGATTGAATGCATCTTCATCATGCCAAAAAGAAGAAATATTACCTATTAGATTATGTGGTTAACGGACTTCTTCCTTAGCTATATCTCCTTTGTGGATGGCTTTTAGGTTATCCCATACATCCTTTGCAAATTCATAGTGCATAACTCTCTCAAGTTTTGAATCACGTATGCTATAGTAAATTGCATATATTTGTTGATCATTATTCTCTAGCTCTTGATTAGATGTGGGATATTCGTATAGCCATTACATACTAAATTCCAAACATTGTTTTTCAGAGATATTAATCTAGAATTTATCCTTTCTTTAGATACATAATAAATTATGTCATTGAGCAAATGAATAACTTGATTATACATACGTCATGGCATTAATTGTTCCACTACAGATTGTCCATGATCATAATTGTTGATGAGACCACTACATTTGATGCATTTCTTGCATAGCCATAATTCTCTTCAATCACCTTCTTCTTCTTAGCTATATTATTCTTTTGCTTCCATTCCTTAATCGCTTGGATCTACTTCCAGCTTCTAAAATAATTCCCTAAGGACATGCTCTAATACCAATTGTTAGAAACATTAAGAGGGGGGTGAATCAGTATTTCATGACGAATATAATTTTACCCCTATTTTTACTCTTCTTTATAAATACTTAGATATAATAGTGATTAATCAACATAATACGCATAAACATGAACATATCATCAACATATATATAAGAGAAACCATCAATACGTGAATATTATCAATAACGAGCCATGAGAAACAAGAACATCATCAAACACATATGGACACCAAATATTAGGTGGAAAGTCAAATTGTGAAAAAACCACTAATTTTGTTGTATTTTTCTTATTCTTAATAATATTAAAATTCTTCTTTTACATGGTACATTGGATCGCCACCAATCTACAAGATCCTACCTTATGGAGTTCACCACCTGCAATAGTTTCTCTACCTACCATAGGAAGGAAGCCACCACTCCCTAATGAAGTTCGCCAACCACCACCCGACGGAATTGTTGACAATGTTATATATTGCCAATAGTAGGGGGTCTCCCTTCTATGAAGTTTCAATTACGCAACATAATGTTTGGGATATGATCCCCATCTAGATGCTAGCCCAACTGTCAATGTATATCTATTTTGATATGGGGAATCAATTGTAGAGATAAGTGTGATACAAAGCATGCCATGCCAAATTAATGGTGACGAACTTAATAGCAATTGATGACTCATAGAAAATGATACATTCACATAACAACAACATAATGAGAACAATCATTCCTTAAGGAAGAATCAAATAGTTGAGTCTAACTAAGACATACTCAAGTGAAAGAATGATATCAACCAAAAGTGAAATAGTTTACAATTAATACCTAACATTAAAATTTAATGCGGGGAAAAGATTTAAATACAACAAAACAACTACATGAAACAAAATAGTGCATAAACATAAAGTCAATGTGTAAATTGACATACATAAATGAGAAAAGGATGAATAGTCATTACAAGTTCCATAAAGATGTATGGGAATCACCACATGAACTGGACTTCTCATTTATACTATCACCAATTCAAGTACATGTACACAATCTCACCAAAACCAAATAGTGGGATGAGCATGAATAATCATTACAACTTCCATCAAGATGTATGGGAATCAATGCATGAACTGAAGCTTCTCATTTATACTATCATCAACTCAAGTACATGCACACACCAAAACCAAATAGTGGCATGAGAGTAGTTCACAACATCTTCATGACATAAGACTAACCACACAATCCCTCCATGTATAGACTACCAAGAGCCAAGTATTTCAGCTCCTCAAGCAAAAAGTGGCAATCCTATGTCTAGCCTAGCTAGTGTGCTAAAAGTCCCCCTATATGAGGCATGAGGGTGTAACTAGAAAAGTGTAGATGTGACCTTTCACCTTTCCCTATGACTCTTGGATTTCCCTCATGACCTTTCATCTTCCACTTGACTTTTCAACTTCCTCATAAATTTTGATATCTCCTCTTTTGTCTTTTCCATGATTTTCAATATTTTGTCATAATTAAAAAAATAACGTATGTACAATATAGTTAAAGGATATTCAACGATCTTTGACATGTCTTCTTGTAGAAATCCACTTTACTTTAAGGACATTGATTCTTTCGTCATTATATTCAAAGGTTGCCTTGTTTTCAATTTGACTATGCCAATAGTTGTCACTAGTTGAGATTGCTCCAATCCTAAGAGCACACAACAAATGATTAGAATGCTTAGTTAAGACCATGCTCTTAATTAAAAAGAAAAAAAACTTTCAATAATCATTTTTCTAAGAAATAATTCAATATAATTGATCATGAGAAAAATTAAAGAGTTCAAATTCTTGTGATAAGGCTTTGATTCTATTTCTCAGGTGAATCCATCAATTGTGTGCAATAACATTGCAAGTTTGTGTTGTCTCCTTTGCCCATAATAACATCGCAATTTTGTGTTGTATCTTTTGCTCTCTACTACTTTGATGCAACTTCCGATATTATGGAAACATTCCAAGTATATCCCTTGCATATTGGTTTTTGTATCTCCCATATATAGCATCGTTGGCACCTTGGACTATATCACATTATTTTTCTTCCGATCATGATGGTCTTTCACTTCCATGCATTACTACCATCGCATTGCCATCCTGCTTATGATCTACTCACATCACTGAAATGAATCAAATCATTGCGTTCTCTTTGAATTAAAAATACCTTAAATGGTGTTAACGCCATTCAATATAATGTTTCTACATATCTTGCATTGTGGTATTTGTCAAGTTTTATAATGCAGTATCATTCTTCACCATGTATCACTTATATATGGTCAACCACATAGTTGTCATATGGTTTTTACGAATGGTTTTATATTCTGTTATCATATTACTTTTATCTTGGCTTCATGGAGATACTTTTCAATACACCTCCCAAGTGTGCGCTGGTGTAATTGTTGTGATTTTTTATTGCTCCTTTCAGACAATAACGCATGGCTTGCGTAAGTTGGCCATTTTATATGTGTGGCGAATATGTATTGTCAATGCTACCTCTCCCAATTTGTAAGGGACTTTCTGACCATTCTTCTCATCATAAGATACATTATCTTCATTATTTAATAGCAACGCACAATTATTTAATATTTAATGTCATATATATCATAACCCAGAGGCATAATGGCTTTCATCAAATTTCCAACTTCACATATTCAAACAAATTTTCATTGTGTCACCACGCATGTATTCAATAGTGATTTTTTTTCTACGCCACTGACCTATGGATTATGTTCCTTCACGCATTGGTCACATCATATCCTTCTTGCAATGTGTGCTTATCGCACCCAACACTTCCTGCAAAATGTTCCATTGATGGTGCATTATTATGTGACAAGTCTGAGACTCCCATCTCTTACAAATGCGACAAGTGCACCTTATTCAATATAAGGTCACCACCACTCACTTTTGAGAATTCGGTTAAGGGGAAAATATAGAGAACGCCAACGCAGTGGATAGGTGTAAGGGGTAAATCAATTGGAGTTTTGACATGCGTAGTACTCCGCAATATTGATCAACATATGCTTTCACTACCTCTGTGGCATGTGCAACACCTCTCAACATGCAACAACACTGTAGCTACCTTTGGCATAATACTCATTAAACCATCGCATCTTGTTACTTATCCTATGCCTCCTTGTATAATGTATGTAATACTTTACTCTTTGTTCTTGGCGCACATATTATTAGTCCATGGCCTCAGCACGCACAGACTCACAGTGTTCACTGGATCGTTGAATAAGTATTAATAGGCTGTTTGATCGAAGATTTGTTTTTTTACCAAAATTTAACCTACGTTTTTGAGGGCAGTTTAGCTTCATCCAAATTTTAATGAATGTTTTCAATTCTACTTCGTATTCGCACTTTCACTTGTTTCGCAACTGTAAATACCCAATTTTCTTTTCTGAAAATATGAAATAAAAGTTTAGCAACATTTCATTTTTTATTCAAAGTCCTAAGATATTATACATGTGAATTTGAATTAATGGTAATTTTCAAGTTAGCATCACTCATAACATCTCCGGGATAAGCTTCTCGGCTAGGTGGTCTTCTTAATAGAAGATACATTTGTCGATAAGGTTGTGCCTGTTTGGAGAGATCATCATAAATATTGATGTGTGTTGTTTTTTATACATAAGTAGTATTTAGCGGAAAGCTTGCTCCTGCTTAGGGGCGAGATATGTAATGTAGTGGAGAATCCGCAGGTTTTCTACCACGAATGGTATATCCATTGCGCCACGTTCTCGAATGTATTAACTACCGTGAGCACGGACGGAAAGCTCTTGACCAATTTGCTACATAGACACGAATACATTTTGACTCTTTCCGCCATTCAGCAGAATAGCTGATCCTGTACTACTCTCTCTTGGCATGTCTGTCTGTCCCCAATAATTAATTCTCGTTGACCATGTCGTATAGGAAGCATAGAGTCAATAGAAATAAGATCCATTTGAAGGGGTTACTATACAGAACGTCTTGATATAATACTTGGAGCAGGAGATTCAACCAGTCGAAATTCAGAAGCTGAAATTTCACCCTTACCATCAATAGAAGAAAGGATTTTCATAAGTATCAGGATCAAGTGTATGTTCAACCTTTTGTTG
>APFE030950198.1:47205-59075 GCA_000404065.3 Pinus taeda | reverse complement strand
CCCACCTGCAATCGGAGAGGGCTCTCTCCTTTTAATTCAACCTTAGTTGATGATTTTAGGCTAGCTTTCTGACTTCAAGGGAGTGTTGATTGTGATCGGAAAGAAGGTAGGATTCTCGAACAAAGAGGCACGGTAACGTGTGATAAGTTTCGAACCATTGGGCATGGAGTCACAGATTGCGGCGTGCGAGCGTTTTCTTGGTCACAAGGGGATACAGAGCGGGATAGCCACACAGGATACAATTCTCTGTCTGCTGAAAGTACGGAGTGAACATCAGGGATGAAAGGAAAAGGAGAATCATTTCATCATGCTGAAAAAGAGGAGAAGTGGATGAGTGGGAACCCGGAGCAGTTAAGAATTCCTAAGGAATGCACTCATATGTGAAAGAAATAGCGTAAACCAGATCATTTAAGAATACAAGCTCATAACTGTTTCTGAAGAAAACATTGAAAAACGAAGAAATTGAACTTAAGGTGTAATGAAACAAATCTTAAGCTATTCTTTTTTCCTGCAATTTAAAAAGGCGGAAAGTTGGTAAAAACATAAAATTAAATAGAGGAGAGAAACACTTATTGGATCATGTAGAAGCACATGAATTCTGTGATCATTCCTTGGCCAAGAGAAAACATCAAGTAGTTTCGCAATCCATGCTTTCAGCAATCTTTGATTATGGAAATTATGACAGTTACAGTGCGAGTCTTTGCTCAGAGAAAATGCTCGAAATAAGACTGACCAACAACTACTACCAACCAACCAACCCCTCACAACATTGCTTAGGGTGGTTTTTATAAGCAAAATATCAGAAAGACATCATTACAAGTGACCTTGACAGATCTGCTTAGAATTCTTCAAAAATCTAAGTGTTGCTGGAATTCAATGCAAGTAAATCTTTTTGGCTGCGCTGGGGGTAGCTCGATCGGAACATGTGACGAGGTGGCCCTTGGGGACCAGATGCGATGTTGTTGGAGTGATTGTGCTTCGAGAACTGCATTTCGTCTCTGGTGTGAATTGAATGTGCAATAATTATGACTTGAGAGCTTCAACTAGTTTCGCCCTCTTTCTATGAATCTGCTGGAAGATATTAAATGTTCTCCTGCTTCGGGCCGCTGCTCAAGATATTCGCTGATACTCTTTTCCGCTACATTGATGGCTCCCGCCGTTGACTGATACTCTTTGACACGCTTGATGCCTGATGATTTGATCTGATACACTTTAAACTCTGTGATTGATCTACTGATGTCTTTAAACCGGATCCTTTTGGCAAAATCGGGTGATTTTCGGGCTTTTTCGGCGCGCAATGGGCCAAGAAATCAGAAGATTCCCTGGAGATTCCTTGAAGTGGCCGATTTCCTGTAGCGATGCACGATTAGCGCTTCGCGCTAATCGCGCATCAGAAACTGCCTCTGTTTGTTGATTTGGAGCTCTGAAGTGCGATTTTTCTTCCTGCGTGAAGTTTTCGGCTTTCTGGCTGCTGACGTAAGCATGGCGTCCGCTGTACAGTGGATGACGTCAGCTGTGGGTCCCTGGAACAGAGCGACGTGGTGAAGTGCTGAAGGTAATGTGATGAAGAAATTCCGATGCGATATCGCGATATCGCGTCGGCGGGGAACGGGGGTACCTGGGTTGGACACTCGGCGCTTGCGACTGCCGATCAGCGATATCGCAATATCGCATCGGCGGGGAAAGGAGGGGTGACTGAGTTGGACACTCGGCGCTTGCGACCGTCGATCGCCGATATCGCAATATCGCATCGGTGGGGAACGGATGGGTGATGACCTACATGGAGATGAAAGTGCAATGTTGCGATGCGATTTCAAGCTTTGAGGTTGTAAGTTTTGGGCAGAAAGAGCGAGTAAGTGGGTGCGAAGGGCATTTGAGGTTTTAGAAGGGGTCCGATTACCTCAGAGGAATTTTATACTTTGGAAGGAGTCCATTGTATCTGGGAGGTGGTTTTGGAGGTCAAGGGTTCTTACTGAGTTTAAGATAGACTGAGCAATTCCCGGGAGTACTTATGGTTATTTTTCAACTAGGGGGAGGGATATTACGTAGGGGTATTTTACTTAATATTAATAAGGGGATGGGAAGAATAGGGAGCTAAATAATATTGTTAGTGGTTAATATGGATATGGTAAGAAAGCGCTAAGTTCGGGAGAGCTTAGGCTGTTACAAGGGGGTAGGACCATACTTTAGGAGAAAATATGGAACAACTTTGAGTAAAGAAGATCTTTACTCAAGCCAGTGTCATGAAGATGATGGAACTTAAGAGGTGTCATGCAGATCTTGACCTCTTTTGGGGAAGTTAGTTAATGATTGGGGAGAACAAAGAAGGGGAGTCAGTTATACCTCTTTTGAGTTTCTTGCACACAAATCCTTGCTGATTATGTCCTGCATGATATGACATCTGAAAACCTGGAACTGGTCAGCAATTCAACAACCTCACAACTACCTACCCATCCTATTTACCTAGCATTTTTTCTTCTTTTGTTTGGGGGTACACTTAGACTTGCAAACCCGTCATTCATTTTTCTTTTGATGCTTTCCTATCTACACACTACCCTTATTTATTCCAGAGCCCAGATTAAGCTGTTGGGCTCCTCTGCTTCTCTACCTATCTAAGAATCTACCAAGATTAAACTGTTTGGACAGATTTACAATCTCTATATTCTAAAACATGAAATTTAAACCTAGGGAGACCAAGATTAAACTGTTTGGACCTCCCTTTACCTGAAAAATGGCGATACTAGGACAACTTTACAAAATTTGAAGGCAATTCGATGAACTTGAAGTAGCCTTCTTCACTTGGAGACTGCTAAACAAATATGGAGCATTGCAGCAAGAAAAGTACGACATATTTGGCCTGTGAAACGCCAATCATGAAAAATGAATAACCTGCTGCAGCAGGCAACTAACAGTGGCTCCACTCGGGGATGGCTTCTCCTTGTGAGAAGTCAAGAACAACAGGCCAGAGCGCCTTGGTTTTAGTTTCTTGCTATCTTCTGCAAAACTGTAAAGTGCCGCCTGCTTTCTTCCGCGTGCTTTAAGAATTATAAACTCTAAAAAATATAAAAACTGATATATACAAATATGTACAAACCAATTACCACCTGCCCTTTCAAGCAGGAGGATCATTGTAGTGTTTCAACATCTGGCCATTGATCAGGCCCTCTTTCGCTGTGCTGTTATCAAGAGATTTGAGAAAGTAGGTGTTATTGCCTTGCACAACGCTGATAACGTATGGACCTTTCAACAGAAAATCAAATTTCTCATGTTTTCCCTTGTCTTCTCTTCTTGCATCCCATCTTAGAACTTTGCTGCCTACCCAGAAATCCTCTGCTTTAGTTCTCTTATCGAACATTTTCTTGAGTTTTTCTTGTAGACCCTGAGCTCTATTGAAAACTTCTTCTCTGGTTTGTTGAAGGTGAATGGTCTGATTAATTCTTCTCTGCACGTCGTTTGGTTCGGCCTGAAGTTCTTGCAACAGTTTGATAGTAGGTATGCCCAGAGATGAAGGAAACCTTGCTTCCATGTCATACACCAGTTCATAGGGGCTCATCCCAATGGATTTTTTGGTGGACAGTCGATCTGCCCATAGGGCATTGGTGAGATTTTTGTGCGAGTTCTTTTTGTTCTCTTCTAGCATCTTCTTTATGATATTGATGAGGCTCTTATTGGAAGACTCAGCCAGGCCATTACCTTGCGGGTAGTAGGCTGTGGAGTGACCTAATGTAATGTGGTATTTGTGGCAAAAGTTAATGATTTTCTTAGATTTGAAAGAAACAGCATTGTCGGTAATGATTTTCTCCGGGCAACCAAATCTAGAAAGGATGTTTCTTTCAAGGAACTGGATAATGGTGGAGTCATTGGCTTGCCTACACAGGATGGCTTCAATCCATTTGGTGAAATAGTCGGTGGCTGTTAAAATCCATTTGTGCTAGCCTGAGGAGGAGGGATGAATTTCTCCAACGAAGTCAAGACCCCATTGTTGAAAAGGTTTCTCGGTTGAAATGGGCTTTAGGGGCAGAGGCAATAGCTTTCTTTTTCCTTCAAAGATTTGGCATTTATGGCATGAGGTAGTAAATCTTTTCACATCTGTAAACAAAGAGGGCCAATAATAACGAGCTCGTAAGATTTTGTCCGCCGTAGATTTCGAATATAAGTGTCCTCCACAGTCACCTTCATGAAATTATCTCATGACGCTATTAGTTTTGTCTGTAGTTAAACATTTAAGAAAAATGCCTTCATAATTTTTCCAAAACAAAGCACCATCTATGACACAGAAGTTTGATGATTTCATTCTTAAAAATCTTTTCCTAGTTCTGGACAATCCTGGGGGAGCGTACTGGTTTAACAATACAAAGAAAATATCAGAATACCAAGGGGATTGTGTGAAGGTATCACTGATCTATGGAGTCGCCGGCTCCACTTCATCGTCCAGCTGATTAATGTCTAGTGCTTGGAAGTTTGTTTCGGCCATTAGCTTGGCTAGCCCTTGTCCTTTTACGAGCTTGGTGGGCTTTATCTCAATGTCGTATTCAAGGATGCTAGCAATCCATTTGCCTCTTATGCCTTCCAATCCTTCTTGAGTTAATACATCCTTTACAACAGCATTAGGGACATATGCGATCACATGGGATTATAGGATGTAAATTCTGAAGTCTTTAATGGCTTTGACCAGGGCATAGGCTTGCTTTTCCATGATCTAAAATTTTAGGGGTGCGTCTCTCAAAGCTCGGCTGAAGAAATCTATTGGTTTCTCATTGCCCTGATCATCTTTCTGTAGAAGGACTGCATCTATGGTATGTTCTGATGCGAAAGAAAAAATGATAAAGTCTCTGTCAAATTCAGGACTGGTAAGGACAGGTGTTTGAGTCAGGGCCCTTTTTATACTCTCAAAAGCTTTCTTGGCCTCAAGGGACCATCTCACCTTGGCTTCCTTTTTTAGCATGTTGCTCAATAATCTTATTAGCTCGGCTAAAATTGGGGATAAATCTCCTCAGGAAGTTGATTTTTACGAGGAATCCTTGTAATTCTTTCGTGTTTCTTGGGTAAGGGATTTGGAGGATAACCTGAATTCTTTCTGGGTCGATCCTGATTCCATCTTTTAATATTATATGCCCTAATAACCTGCCTTCCTCCAGGGCAAACAGAGACTTATTAGGGTTCAAGGAAATGCCGTATTTCCTACATGTGATGAAAATTTGCCTTAAGTGCTTAAGGTGTTGTAGGTCAGATTTGGAAAATGGGGTCAGGTCATCCAAGTAAAACCACAAGGAAATCGTGTATCTCCTTAGCGAACGCGATATCCATTGCCCTCTGAAAGGTGGCGCTGACATTTTTCAGCCCAAAAGGCATTTTAACATATTTGAACGTTCCCTAGGGTGTGGTAAAAGTTGTTTTGTTCTGATCGTCTGGGTGAACAAGGATTTGGTTAAATCCTGAGAATCCATCTAGTAGAGAGATCCTGGAGGAACCCACTACTCTCTGCAAGATGTGGTCCATTTTGGGTAACGGGTAGTGGTCTTTTAGAGAGACTTGGTTTAGATTTCTTAAGTCTACACACAGTCTTATCTCTCATGTTTTCTTTCTGGTGGGAACTAAGTTAGATACCCATTCCGAGAATCTAATGGGCGCAATGATCCCTGCTTCAAACATTCTTTTTATTTCTTTTTCAATCATAGGGAGAAGCATGGGGTTGATTCTTCTGAGTTTTTGTTTGAACGGTTTCTGATTCGGTCTTAGGGGAATGGTGTGCTAGATTACTGAAGTGTCATAGGACTTCAAGTCCTCATAACTCCAGGCAAATACATCTTGAAATTCTTTGAACAGATCCACATATTTAGGTTTTTGGTCAGGAGGTAGGTTTTTAGAAAGTTTAATCATTCTGGGATATTCTGTTGTTCCTATGTTGTATTCTCCTATGGCAGCACCCAAAGGTTCCATCTTTGGTTTTATGGCCACATCATTGTCATCAAACATGTCTTCCAATGGGGTAAGTCCAGCAGGCAAACATTTCCTTTTAGGTCAATACACTCTTCTTTTACCTCGGCTGCTTTAGGTGAACAAAACTGTTTCAGTTGCCCTATGCTTGTGCTGTCAAAAATAGTTGGGCTAAGTATCTGTTCAGCCATGGTGGCTGTTAGGCTTAGGCGATATTCTTCTGCTAACTATTGTGTTTCTGGTATAGCATCCATGTCAATGTTTGTGCTAGAGAATTCATCTTCCAGAGTCAAAAAATTGTTAATCTGGGCATCATCTTGGAATACCTGCCAACTCTCGACATTGTTAGGAATTGACGGTCTGTGTTTTACTTCTGCAATGAAGCAGTGACTTGGTCCAAAGGGAAGCCTACACGTGCTACCGAAGGTAGCTAGGCTATGGGCATGAATATTATGATCTCGTGCGATTTTATCCAACTCAAAATCACTGAAGGCGCTAAGCAATTCGCTGGAAGCGGCTCTGTAAGCTCTCATTTTAGTATCATTAGTGACGAAGTTCCCCTTTATCTGTTGTATAATGAGGTCCGAATCACCTAGGATGGAAATTTTGGTAGCTCCCAGGGTTTTGAGCAGCTTGAGACCTAAGAGAAGGGCTTCATACTCCACCATGTTGTTTGTACATCTAAAATTGAGTCTATAGGCGTGGCCTTGTGCATGATTCTCTTGAGTATTGTAAATCCACACTCCAGCCCCTGCTCCTAACTTGTTAACTGCACCATCAAATTCTAGATACCAAGAGACGTCTCGTCTAAGGCATGTATTGGGGATTTGAGGGGTATGCGGAGTGGATGAGCTGGTGACTTCTGTTTCAGTATTCTCTTCCTGTCCTGTGCTGGTTGCCCTGGCTGTTGAGACAATCTCATGTGAGTTGGCAACTGGTCTCTCACTAGCATTAGTCTCTTGCTCTAGGGATAGCGGTTTATAAGGAGTTGGAGGGCTTGTATTATCATTAAACAAAATAAAAGAATCCATATTAGAATGGATCGAGTATATTGGAAAATTTTGGGGTTTCTCCTCACTACTTACCACATATTTCATTAGTGTCTCCCTATAAAGTCTCTTTGGTTGCCCAGAGACAAATATAGTGGCGTAAGAGAGGTTGAGTTGAAGGGATCCTTGCAATTTTGCTCCCCATGATCTGGATAGTAGCATGCCATACTTCGTGGGGATGTCAGCAACTACTACGTCCATTAAGATTTTCTTGTTGGGAAACTGGACTAGGGATACAGAAAGATCTTTGATTAGGCCTAGACATTTGACCTGACTTGAATCAAACGAATACAGATCTTTATAGGGTCGGGTGACATCGAGATTCAACTTTTCCATTACTTCTTTGGGCATGAGTTTATGTGAGGCGCTTGAGTCAAACATAGCATTGTGCAGTATCTTATTGTGTATGTGCAGGCTGACATAGAAAGGCAGAACAGGTCCGAATGTTGTTTTTCCATCAACCTCTGGCCCGAACAGTAGCTCAGGGGTGTCATCTAGAATGTTTACATCATCCCTAACTTCAGGTAATTGAAGTGATTTTTGAATTTGTTGTCTATATACATCATGCTTAGCCAGTTCTGAGAGGGGAATGGAGATTTTAAGTTTTCCAATTTCGGTTTCTAGGCTGAATGGTTTTTCTACTGGGTTCCGGTTATTGATAGTGGTGAACTTTTCTTTTTTAAGCGTACTCTCTGTATCTCCTTTTTGAGCGTCTGCATCACGATGTATGACTCTCTGTGGTATCTACGCTCTGGGAATATTTTCGGGAATGCTCTCCAGATCTTTTTCAGGATGGGAAGTGGGCAGAGGCTGCTTCATAGAACCATGTGTATCTGTTACATCTTCCAGAATAACTTGTTGAGAATTTGGGATATGGTTGTCAGTTGTTTGACCGTTGGTGCTCTTCCCTTTAGCTTTGTTGGGCTGCTTGTCATCTTTGGCCTTGCTAGGCGGAAACACATCGACAGTCTATGTTCTTAGTTTGTATTGCTTATGTACCTCGTATATGGCAGTGTCATAACCTTGTTTAAAGTCAAAGGACTCTCCCAATTTGGTGCGGAATTATTCTATATTAAGGTATGGTCGGTTTTCTTCTGTGAGGGAGGATTTCTGTTCATTTTATGAATCAACCAGGTTCATTAGGGTCCCTTCTGTGGGATCAGCAGATGTAGATGCCTCAGCATAGTTTTCTTGCAAAGGAGGTTTGATCTCGTGATCCTGACTGGCCCTACCTACGTTCAAATTTTGGGTTTTTCTGAAGCTTGGGTTCCTCATGGCATTGGGCTGTTGATTTTCCCATGAATTTTTCCTCTCCACGTTGTCTAATCTATCTCCCATCCTGTTCATGGAACTGATGACTGCATCAAGCTTCTACTCGAAAGATGGGGGTTCTTCTTTGAAAGTGGTTTTTCTCTCGGATCTGGTTATGTTTCTTTTAGAGATTAGGTTTTCTTCCATGCTTACTCCGGCGTCTTGTATTTCTGCGAGGATTTGAGGGGATCTTTCCTTTAATTGATACGCCATCTCGGCATCAGAGCCATCCGGGAATTTGTATAAAGAAAGGTCCGCTGGAGGTCTTAAATTTGGTGGTATCGTGTTGTAAACATTGTTAAATCTGGCACACTAATCCAGAACAGCTTCCCCAGGTCCTCTCTTGATAGACTCATATTCGGATAGTATGTGCAGGGGGTCCTTCCTTTTCTCCCATCTGTTAATGAAGGCTTGGTATAAGGCTTCCGGGTTTAGTATTGAATTAGGCAGAAGTTCCCTAAACCAGGTTCTGACATCATCGGTCAGACTTTGAACAAAGATCTTCATTCTTACGCTATCATCGTCTATCTCATAACTCTCGAAATAATCCTGCATTTTCTTTGTATGTTGTAGGGTGGTGCAAGAGGTTGTGCCATCGAAATAAGTGATTTTTGATTTGTAGTCCTGAGGCATTGCCCCAGGATTAGCAGGTAATTGTAATGGTGCATATCTAGCCATGATGACAGGAATGAGCGGAACACCTAAAGCGAGGGGGATTACAGGAATAACAGGGGAAGAAGGAGTAGTCGAAGGGGTAGGGATATGGGATAGAGGTGTGGAAGAGCTACTTGGAGAAGGGGGTGATGAGCCAGGGGAACTCGAGGTAGGCCGGAATAGAACTTTTACAGGGGTTGGTACAACAATTGGCTGAACTGTTTCAGGACTAACAGGGGTCTGGCAATGTTTTTTTTTTTGTTCCCTAACGATCTTAGGAATTAAATTAGGATTTTCAACGATGGGCGGGTTATTTGGATCAGGATTTGATCGTGTATTACGTGTCTGTTTCTTAGGAGCCAGCTACTAATATATCTTTGAAAATTTTCTCAAAATATGCAACCACACAGGTCGGCCGATCCTTTCAAAATTCAGTCTTCCTCTGTAAGGCTGCAGACTGGTTTCATTGATTTAACTGAGGAGGTCCCCAGCGAAGTCGCCATTATGTTATCACTCAGGTCGTCCCTAGGCTCCTAATAGGGATACGACTGAGGTAACCACAAACCAATCTTCTGACTGCAGGTTCTAGCCCACCTGCAATCGGAGAGGGCTCTCTCCTTTTCATTCAACCTTAGTTGATGATTTTAGGCTAGCTTTCTGACTTCAAGGGAGTGTTGGTTGTGATTGGAAAGAAGGTAGGATTGTCGAACAAAGAGGCACGGTAAGGTGTGATAAGTTTCTAACCATTGGGCATGGAGTCACAGATTGAGGCTTGCGAGTGTTTTCTTGGTCACAAGGGGATACGGAGCAGGATAGCCACACAGGATACAATTCTCTGTCTACTGAAAGTACGGAGTGAACATCAGGGATGAAAGGCAAAGGAGAATCATTTCATCATGCTAACAAAGAGGAGAAGTGGATGAGTGGGATCCCGAAGTAGTTAAGAATTCCTAAGACATGCATTCATATGTGAAAGAAACAACGTAAACCAGATCATTTAAGAATACAAGCTCATAACTGTTTCTGAAGAAAACATCGAAAAACGCAGAAATTGAACTTAAGGTGTAATGAAACAAATCTTAAGCTATTCTTTTTTCCTGCAATTTAGAAAGGCGGAAAGGTGGTAAAAACATAAAATTAAACAGAGGAGAGGAACACTTATTGGATCATGTAGAAGCACAGGAATTCTGTGATCATTCCTTGGCCAAGAGAAAACATCAAGTAGTTTCGCAATCCATGCTTTCAGGAATCTTTGACTATGGAAATTATGACAGTTACAGTGCGAGTCTTTGCTCAGAGAAAATGCTGGAAAGAAAACTAACCAACAACTACTACCAACCAACCAACCCCTCACAACATTACTTAGGGTGGTTTTTATAAGCAAAATATCGGAAAGACATCATTACAAGTGACCTTGACAGGTCTGCTTAGAACTCTTCAAAAATCTAAGTGTTGCTGGAATTCAATGCAAGTAAATCTTTTTGGCTGCGCTGGGGGAAGCTGGATCGAAACATGTGATGAGGTGGCCCTTGGGGACTAGATGCGGTGCTGCTGGAGTGATTGTGCTTTGGGAACTGCAGTTCGGCTTTAGTGTGAATTGAATGTGCAATAATTACGACTTGAGAGCTTCAACTAGTTTCGCCCTCCTTCTATGAATCTGTTGGAAGATATTAAATGTTCTCCTGCTTCAGGCCGCTGCTCAAGATATTCGCTGATACTCTTTTCCGCTACATTGATGGCTCCCGTCATCGACGGATACTCTTCAACATGCTTGATGCTTGATGATTTGATCTGATACACTTTAAACTCTATGATTGATCTGCTGTTGTCTTTAAACCGGATCCTTTTGGGACGATCAGGTGATTTTCGGGCTTTTTCAGCGCGCAATGGGCCAAGAAATCAGAAGATTCCCTGAAGATTCCTTGAAATGGCCTATTTCTTGTAGCGGCATCCGGAAACTGCCTCTGTTTCTTGATCTGGAGCTCTGAAGTGCGATTTTTCTTCCTGCGCAAAGTTTTCGACTTTCTAGCTGCTAACGTAAGCATGGCGTCAGCTGTACGGCGGATGGCGTCAGCTGTGGGTCCCTAGAACAGAGCGACGTGGTGAAGTGCTGAAGGTAATTTGATGAAGAAATTCCGATGCGATATCGTGATATCGTGTCGGCGGGGAACGGGGGTACTTGGGTTGGACACTCGGCGCTTGCGACTGCCGATCGACGATATCGCAATATCGCATCGGCGGGGAAAGGAGGGGTGAATGAGTCGGACGCTTGGCCCTTGCGACCGCCGATCGCCGATATCGCAATATCGCATCGGCGGGGAACGGATGGGTGATGACCTTCATGGAGATGAAAGTGCGATGTTGCGATGCGATTTCGGGCTTTGAGGTTGTAAGTTTTGGGCGGAAAGAGCGAGTAAGTGGGTGCGAAGGGCATTTGAGGTTTCGGAAGGGGTCCGATTACCTCAGAGGAATTTTATACTTTGGAAGGAGTCCATTGTATTTGGGAGGTGGTTTTGGAGGTCAAGGGTTCTTGCTGAGTTTCAGATAAACTGAGCAATTCCCGGGAGTACTTATGGTTATTTTTCAACCAGGGGGAGGGATATTACGTAGGGGGATTTTACTTAATATTAATAAGGGGATGGGAAGAATAGGGAGATAGATAATAATGTTAGTGGTTAATATGGAGATGGTAAGAAAGCGCTAAGTTCGGGAGATCTTAGGCTGTTACAAGGGGGTAGGACCATACTTTAGGAGAAAATATGGGACAACTTTGAGTAAAGAAGATCTTTACTCAAGCCAGTGTTATGAAGATGATGGAACTTAAGAGGTGTCAAGCAGATCTTGACCTCTTTTGGGGAAGTTAGTTAATGATTGGGGAAAACAGAGAAGGGGAGTTAGTTATACCTCTTTTGAGCTTCT
>APFE030950198.1:30676-46772 GCA_000404065.3 Pinus taeda | reverse complement strand
AGATTAAACTGTTTGGACAGATTTACAATCTCTACATTCTAAAACAGGAAATTTAAACCTAGGGAGACCAATATTAAATTGTTTGGACCTCCCTTTAACTAAAAAAATGGCGATACCGGGATAATTTTACAAAATTTGAAGGCAATTGGATGAACTTGAAGTAGCCTTCTTCACTTGGAGACTGCTAAGCAAATATGGAGCATTGCAGCAAGCAAAGTACGACATATTTGGCCTGTGAAATGCCAATCATGAAAAATGAATAACCTGCTGCAGCAGGAAGCTAACACTTGGTATATTAAGTATATTAAGTATTTTTCTGATAATCCTCTAGCATCACTAGTAGAAACTAAGGCTTATTTAAACAAAGAGTTTAGTAGGCCGAAGTCTGACTGGCACTCAATAGTTGGATTTAAGGAAATCATGATGAGGGTTGATGAGACACCTTGGGAATTAGATCAATGGTTTAAATGTCAATTTTGATAAGCTAACATGCAGCTCACAGATGGTCAGCATCGCGAATGGTTTATAGATTTTCTTCTGCCCCACCTGAGGATTGCTCTATCGCAACATAAAATATGAACTTATGTAGAAGCCTTGGAAATCATGATGATGCTACATACAATGCCTATTCAGGATAAAACCATGGGGGTACAATATATTCACTCTCAGTTACAGATCCTCTGCTTAGACTTGCAAACCTTAAAGAAATATAAGGAGACTAAACCAGAGCTTGTGCGCGGAAGTCTGGTGTATGAAGTGCAAGAGCCAAGGGCGTGATAATGACCACTGTCCTTTATTCGTGAATTATATTATAGGAGGGGGACAAATTCCCCTAAATTTAGAAACCCCAACAGGGTTGAGCATGGGGGCTGCACTATGGTGCACTATTTGTTAGGTCACTGGACAACATGTGACAAATAACTGCCATTTACTTTAAAATTTTGTCTAAACACCTCAATAGTTGTTTTGCAACATTTTCAAATATGTGGGCCATGATGAGCGCCATTTTTGGAGCTACGATATCATGATGGAAAGAACACCAACATATCGATTCAAGCAAAAACTTGGCCTCTAGATCAGGGCATGTGGAGGTTAGCAGGGAAGAGGACAAGGCTACATGTAGAAATTTTGAGTGTAGATTAACCTTATTATGCAATATAACAAAAGAAAAATACTTAATGTACTTCTACAATCAAACTTGTGGAAGCTTAATAGATTTGAGCAAGATCAAGCGGAATACATATAATAGAGAAGAAGAATCAATACACATGAAACACAGAATAATACTCTAGGGAAAGCCTTAGCTAAAAACCCCGCTATCTATATTATCATACAAGTGAAAATATATCAGGATTACACACAACTTTAGCTCTCACAACTATCTAGCTCTCAGTAAAATCCCTCACACTGCTCATAGATAGAATAGACTGTTCATATGCCTTCTCCTGTGCCCTCCAAGCCTCCTATTTCCTTGTGCAGTTTTCCTTGGGTGATCCAACTGTAACCTTGTGTGACACTGATCTCACACACTGCTTCAACACACTGTAAAAATATGCAAATCTCAAGGAATCTTATTCCTTCTCCATGGATAAGTTTCCTTTATAGGAAAACTCGTGCAACTGATAGTAACCTGTCCTTGACATTTAGCTCAACTGAGTCTTTCTCAGAATAGACATGCATGAGTTTTTGATGAGAGAATCTTTAGTTATCTGGAGTACACTTGTTGAGTGCATGCATGCATCAATGGACCAATAAATCACAATTAGTTCCTCAAATAGTTTGGAACTAATTTAACTCGACTTAACTTAGTAAATTGAGCTAACTAAGTAAAACTCAAATATAACTCAATCTTATCTCCTTAATTAAGGGATAATATCCTTAATTTAAGGGATAACTGTTGCATGACTTCACAAAGACTTCTAACTTGAATTTCTCCAACTAATTAATTCAATATGAATTAATTAATTATTTTTCAAGGAGCTGGTGAGACTAAATTCGAATTTTAATTCAAGGGAAAATTAAAATTGGAATATACTAGATTTTATTTTTATCATTTCTTGTTGCTATTTTCAACACTCCCTCTCAACAAGAAAGGAATTCAACTTGATCCCGGTCGTAAACCTTTGGAATGTTCTACATGCAACACTTCTCTCTAGTGTTATTGCTCCAGCAACTCTAGAAACAAAAAAAATATCCAACCTGAATCAGAATGATGCCTCTCTCATCAAAGTCTCTAACTGCTATTTCCTCTGTCAACTGAAAAACTCTACGCTTCGGCTGAATCTGCCTTTCTGCATGATTGTCAATCCTTCTCTGTGCTCTTCAGTATCTGACTGCTCTAGCCTCTATCACTTTGATCTCTGACTGCATCAATCCCATTGATTCCTCCTGCTACTATATAATTTGGGCTACCGTAGCAAGGTACAATCCATGAGATAAAACCTCTCAATGAACCCTACCCAATTACAACCTTCTTGGGACTATCACTTCACATCGCCCCACCTCACACATGGAGGTATGGCTGCATGTGATCCCTCTGTTGACTTGGCTCGAAATTTTCCACTACTGGAGGTCTCTACATGAGTAGATGCCTCCACTCGGTCTCTTCTCATCATCTCCAATTGTTGCTCCTCCACAGTTGTCTGAGACTTCTTTTGGGGCTATATGTTGAGAGGTAATTTATTCTCCTCTCAACCACTAAGTCTCTAACATTTGCCTTGCTCCTCAAGGCTTTGCATGCATCTTGAACCTCAAGAGCATACACATTCTTGACTTGTGAACTGATTTGTTCCACCTGTCTCTTGGTGATGTGTCTAAGGAAAACCTTTCCCTTATTCAAGACAACATTGTAGCCTTTGTCCTCCAACATCGTGATCAATACCAAATTCTTCTTCAGTTTAGGCACATACTTCACATCTGTCAAGGTGATAAGATCTCCATGCTCCTTATGAAAAGAAACCGTGCCCACTCCTAAAAAACTATATCTTTCATTGTCACCCATCTCTATGCGCATCTTGAGGTCTTTCTCCTCCAAGGTACTGAATAAACTTTTATCGCCAATCATGTGGAATGGGGCTCCACTATCAAGAAACCAACCACAACCCATCATTGATGACACCATGCATGCAATGAGGGTGAAATCCAATTCGAACTGAAAGGTTAATGCCTCACATTTTGATCCATTTGAAGATCCATTCTTGGATTTTTTCAATGGGAAATTAGTTGCATAATGTCCCATCTCATGACAATTAAAGCATCTCACTTTAGATTTGTTAATCTTCTTCCCTCCATGAGAACAATTCGATTTGGAATGGGAAGCCTTCCCTTTCCCTTTCCTTCCCTTACTTTCTAAGGCCAGATTTTCTTCAACATCATGCTTAGATGAAGAACCATCTCTTGTGCTCCTCCTGATCTCCTCCTTCATCAGATCTAACCACAATCATTCCCAATTCGATAGTTTCTCCCTTCCATTCAAAGAGTCCTGGTAGCTATTCCAGCTTTTGGAAGGTCGAGGAGAGTGATGCTCACCATATCATCATCGATAGTAGTTATTCCCACACCACTAAGCTCATCTCTGCAGGTGGTGAGCTTGTTCATGTATGTGGAAAGAGTGTCGCCCTTCTCCATCTTGATTGTCTAAAGCTTATCCTTGAGCGCCAATTTCCTCTAGTTGTTACTATTCTGGTATAGGTCATTCAATGTTTTCCACATTGAAAATGGAGTATCCTTCCCATGGGGACTCGAGACAATATGGTCTCGAACTCCCTCCAGGATGATCCATCTCACCTTTGCCACACACTGCTTCCATTTAGCCAATTATTGTGCATTAGTTGAAGCAAGCTTTTGGATTTCTTAATCAATGAATTCCTTCAAGTTGTTGTCTTCTAATACAACCTCCATGCTATCTTTCCATGCTATGTAATTAGAGCTGCCATCCAAAGCATACTTGAGTCTCAAGCCATTGAATTCCATTGGTGAATTTTGAAGTATGATGAGAATTCGATTTTGAACCTACAACCAAGAACTTCAAACTTTGAATTTCCCTTCTCATTATACTATTCACAGATTTGATCACCTTTGCTTTGATACCATGTAGAAATTCTGAGTGTAGATTAACCCAATTATGCAATATAACTAAAGAAAAATACTTAATCTACTTCTAAAATCAAACTTGCGGAAGCTTAATAGATTTGAGCAAGATCAAGCAGAACACATATAACAGAGAATAAGAATCAATACACATGAAATACAGAAGAATACTCTGGGGAAAGCCTCAGCTAAAAACCCTGCTATCTTTATTATCATACAAGTGGAAATATATTAGCATTACACACAACTTTAGCTCTCACAGCTATCCAGCTCTCAGTACAATCCCTCATACTGCTCATAGACAAAATAGACTGCTCATATGCCTTCTCCTCTACGCTCCAAGCCTCGTATTTCCTTGCGCAATTTTCCCTGGGTGATCCAGCTGTAATCTTATGTGACATTGATCTCACACACTACTCCAACACACTGTAAAATTATGCAAATCTCAAGGAATCTTGTTCCTTCTACATGGATGAGTTTCCTTTATAAGAAAACTCATGTAACTGATAGTAACCTATCCTTGACATTTAGCTCGACTGGGTATTTCTAAGAATTGACAACATGAGTTTCTGATGAGAGAATCTTTAGTTATCTAGAGTACACTTGTTGACTGCATGCATGCATCAACTAACTGATACCTCACAATTAGTTCCTCAAACAGTTTGGATCTAATTTAACTAGACTTAACTCAGTAAACTGAGCTAACTAATTACAACTCAAATATAACTCAATCTTATCTCCTTAATTAAGGGATAATCTCCATAATTTAAGGGATAATTGTTGCATGACTTCACAAAGATTTCTAACTTGAATTTCTCCAACTAATTAACTCAAGATGAATTAATTAATTATTTTTCAAGCAGTTGGTGAGATTAAATTCAAATTTTAATTCTCAAATTTAATTCAAGGACAAATTAAAGTTGGAATATACTGGATTCTATTTTTATCATTTCTTATTACTATTTTCAACACTACAGAGGATGAGGACCTGGTAGAGGTCGTGGTTAGGTTATCTGCTACAACTGTGGAATGCCAGGGAACTACGCGTGAGAGTGTTAGAATCAAACATGCTTGTCATGCTAGTACTTCAGTCAGTTTGACCATACTAAAGAAGAATGCTTGGTGCGGATAGCTAAGATGCAGGAGAGGAAAGCGCAGCCTTAACAACCTATGCAGAATTTACAAATGATGAGAGATGAGCCCCGCAAAGAGGATCAAAGTGTGAATATAGTTCTTAGAAGTGGAATAACAACTGACAATGATAAGGAAAAACAAATTGAAGAGGATGGATGGATACGCAAGGCCCCAGAAAAGGAAGTTGGTTTTGTTCTAAAGCATGCTAAGGAAACTTCTATGGAAGCCAAGAAAAGCTTCGCTGAGGCCTCCACCTTAGGAAGCTAGAACAAAGTGAAAGAAAGCAGCACGCCTATAGAGGTTGATCCCTCTTTCCTTACCACATTCTTGGAGAGCTGCATGAAACTATTGCGCGATAGCAAAGCCATGAAAGGCCTATAGGAGTTAATAAACAAATTCCCTAGCAAAGAGAATGTCCTTGATGGACATCACGTAGTTAGAAAAATTGGCAAACATAAGGAAAGAATGGGGAATGAGATGAGGCTTATCGCACAGATAGGAGATTATGAGATGGACCAGGTCATCTTGGATCTGGGGTCCGATGCAAACGTTTTGCTGAAGCAAACATGTAAAAGGATGGGGAGACCTTCGTTGTAGTGGTCTCCAATTCAACTCAAAATGGTGAACTAGTAAAAAATCATCCCCATGGGAAGATTATATGGAGTCACAATTGATATAGAAGGTACACACACGATAGTCGACTTTGAAGTTATAGAGATCGTTGATGACAGTAATCGATACCCCGTGCTCTTGGGAATTGACTGGGCCATTGATATGAATGGGGTCATCAATTTGAAGAAGAGGAAAATGTAATTTGAAAGGAAATCACTTCGGGTTGTAGTACCATTGGACCCTGCAGAAGGGACGCGCTATACTAAATTACTCCGCGATTATGAAGAAAGTGAAGATGAATTGGATCAGATCTACAAAATCATAGCATGAGATCAAGAATGGATCAATCCGATGGTAGATGGGAGGATCAGATGGGATCCAGAGAGTTCCTACACCTCTGATTCAGACGAAGAGTTGGAACATTGTAGAATTGGCAGCATGAAGTATCCACGCTGCAGTGTAGTATGCTGACGAAGTCGCTATGCTGTGTCTCGTCGGAGGTAAGAAACTTACCGTATTATGATGGGTTAAATAATGTGGATATTTTTTTGGATACATTTGAGCGTGAAGTCCCTGAGGATCACTGCTTTCGAGCATTAGATTTGGCACTGCGTGCTGCACCCACACGATGATGTGGTACACACAAGGACAACTTTGATGGATGGCGAGATTACAGAAGAATGATGAGGTTATGGTTTGGGCATCCTAAAACTATATTGACTGAGAAATATAGCGGGAATGATGATCTGTATGACCACTTAGCAAAATGGACTAAAGATTGGGGAACAGAGCCGCAACCGGAGTGGGTACACATCTTTTCCCATAGTTTGGATACAATTCTCATGAACTGGTATTGGGAAACGGAGCTCTGCCATGGCACTACAGAGTGGGATATATTAAGGGAAGGGATTTTATTGACCTTCAGATTTGAGGACATCTTCAGGAGCATCGATGAATCCCTACAAGAGATTACGGCAATTATCTTCAGAACGTCACAAGAACTTATGGAATGGGTCCAACGAGATTGGAGCACCTAGCTGCACCATGCACTGGAATGTTATAATGTGACTATTGAAGAAGAGGATGAAGATCTGAGAAACATTAATATTCCAGAGGTAGAAGGGCATCATGAAGTAGAGGGCCCACAAATAGACAACCTGGACGTCATTGCGTCGTTGAAGACAAAGAAAGTAAACATTGGTATTGAAGCAGAACCAAAGTTTGCCAGGATTGGAGATTATTGGGATGATGCTACTGTGGATAAAGTTACTAATTTAATCTGTGAATACCAAGATCTATCCCCTACCATTTTTTTTTATTTGAAAGGAATAGTAGGAGATTTGGGCGTTATGAAGATTACCTTGAAGTCAGACGTGAAGCCTATTAAATGGAGGTTATATCGCCTTAATCCTAAGTACAAGGAAAAGGTTCGCCTAGAGTTGGATAAGATGCTGGAGAAAGGCATAGAACTGATTGAAGAATTTGGTTGGATGAGCCTGATGGTGGTTCAGGAGAAGAAGTAGAAGGACAAGATAAGGATTTGTGTATATATGTGGAAGCTTAATGATGCCTGTGTCCGTGATCCATTCATAACACTGTTTACCAATGAATTATTAGATAATGTTGGAGGGAAGGAGGCGTACAAATTCATTAATGGGTTCTCTTGATATCATTAGATTAATATCGCGCCTGAGGATAGGAGAAAAATGACCTTCATGGCAGAGTGGGGTTGTTTTTAGTACACTATGATGCCATTTGGACTCAATAATGTAGCTGCGATATTTTCTCGCGTAGTTATCGTAACATTCAAGGAGTTCATCCATAAGTTCCTGGAAGTATATTTTGATGAGTAGATAGTGTTCAGATTAGTAAAGCACCATGTAGCAAGTTTACACTTGATGTTGGATACTTGTTGCAGATACCAGATCGCGCTAAATTTGAAGAAATGCATCTTGTTAGGTCCCTATAATACTAGTGATTCCACCATTACTATTGTCATTGTATCCCTTATTGTTATTATTGTGCCCTTATTGTCCCCATATTATTATTAAGGTTCCCCATAGAAACCCATTATTGTTATTGTTTTGCCTTGATGTTATTACTGTTATGTCGACTTGATTATATTGTGACCCCTTAGACTCCTATATATAGACAGGAAGTTTAGTCATTTGTATCATCCAAGAATTTTTCATTTGTGTAATGTAAAGGAGGTTTCCCCCTCAAAGAGGCTAAATTCTAAGGCGTTGATCTATCTTTTCTATCTTTTTGTGAGCTGGTTCCCTAACATTTGGTATCAGAGCTTCGGATTCTAGCGTTTCGCTGCTCCAAACAGGTCATCGTGAATTTTTCTCGATAACTATTTTTATTCGATGTTTAAAAAGCTAAAAAAACAAACCCATTTGAGCCGAAATTCTTTTGAACTTCAGGTCCGAATTTCAGAGCTTGTCTCACTAAATTTTCGGAGATATGATTTGAGGAAGTTATGGTTTTTGTAGACTCCCGAATTACATTCCAAACAGGTGACTTGAGGAAAGTCATTATAAATTTTGTTCTAAGCATCTAATGGAAATTTCATAAGAAGTTTTAGAAATAGGACTGTCTGTAGTTTTCTGTATATCAGTTTCAGGTACTAAGTTCAAAATAGTAACATGGGGCACTTCGTACAAGTCCACTCTATTGAACTAGTCTATAATCGGGTCACCGTGGGCGATTTGCCATAACTCTTCCTTGGAGAATCCAATCTTGATCAGACTTGCGGGGTTAGAAAGAGGACTCAAAGGGCTAATGCAAGACATGATTTTAGATATTCAAGATTTGTAGTTACAGAGATACAACAGATTCAATATTGAGCTCTTACAAAGTGAAAAAAAGGTGTGTAGTTTTTTTTAAATTTTGCATAAGATTGGTTTGAAAAATTTGTTTGAAGGAATTCAAAGGGAATAGTGAAGAATTATTAGCATTAATTGATGCCCCGAAGAAATAAAATGGAAACACCTAGTAAGAAACCTGAAATCTCTAGCATGACTCATGAAGAAGAGGAAGAAATGCAGCATGATATATCAAACTTACAAGACCAAGTACAACAAATTTCACTCTCACAAAAGGTAACTGAAGCCAAGATGAATTGCATGGAAGCTAAAACAGCATTGTCATGTGGAAAGAGTTATTTTTGCGGACAAACCTAACCTCCCTAGGAGTCTAAGACTCTCTAGTGACAAACAAACCAAACAAGAGAAATCCTTCTCTAAACACACGTTATTCTATGAGAGATCAAGTGTTTTCCGATCTTACCTTAGGTCCAACGCTTGTTGTAGCAGTCTAGCCTTGCTGATCCAGATGAGCTCCTCCTTCACTTTAAGACCTGCATACACTAACAAAGCAAACGATTACATAACACCTGAATATTTCATAAAACAAAGCATATTCATCATATAGACCAAGGAGTACATGAAATAATTCATTAACAACAAATCATTGAGAAGAATGGACTTACTTGTATTAAGGAAACAAAAAAGGAACCATTACAACCTGAGCCTTGGTGTTGTGCAAGCTCCTCCCAGGGTCCAACAAGAGATTTCCTCTACTTTGACAAGCTCACCCACTCCCAATATGGCAACAAGGAAGGATAGTGATCTCTCCTCACAAGTCAACAATGGAAGTCCTAATTCCAACAGCATTTACCCTTTAGAATGTTCATCTTTCAACCTCCCCTCCTCTGGCCCAAGGCCTGTATTTATAGTGGTCTAGAGGAAGTTATTCAGTTCCAACATCAATGGGATACTCCCTCTTTTGGATGGGGTAGCTCCTCTCTTGATGGGATAAGTTCCTCTATCATAGGAGTTCATGAACCATCTGGAGGCGCTCAATACACGTCAAACACTCTTCTAGAAGGCTCTAGAAGTGACCACAAGTAACTTTTTAAAGATGAAACTCGCGCCTTTTGACCTTTACAGGGGTACGCACCCAACCTTTGGCTTACAGAGCGTAAAAGTACGCAGGTACATTGTGTTTGGAGTGCGTACACGCAGGCAAGGTAGAGAGAACCTGTGTACCCAGAGATAAACATGTTTTTAAGTGACTTTCTCTCTTTTTGAAGTTTTGACATGAAGAGCAGAGGCATGGGGCTTGACAAAGAGGACAATATGGCTATTGATGAGGCCATATAAACTACAGATAGTCAAGGTGACAAAATTCAGTGTAACAATGGTGGGAGGAGGTTGTGGTGCAGGTAAATTCTCAGTGTGGACATAAACAATTCCTCTACCCTGAGAGAGTGGGTCCATCCACAAAAAAACAATCTATGGAAAATATCCTTAAGCTAGAATCAATTAAGAGGGCCTACCTCTTAGAATAATATTCCACTTGGTGATGATCTTGCTTCCTTACTCCAACTATCATTCGTTTCCTTCCTTCAAATACCTGAAACAAGAAAACAAACAACAACAACAAACAAGATAGCATACAATACTGTATTAAGCCTACTTAACAGGTCAAGGAACATTAAGCCATAAAGATATAAAATAACACTTCATGTATGAAATCAATGAATAGTTGTATTCATATAGATCAGAAAGAGATTACAACCAATGCCTTGACATTGTTGGTCTCCTCTGATGTATCCAGGTTCCCACACTTCTACTAGCATCTCATGGATAGCCCCAACAATTGAAGTTTTAAGGCCTCTTCCATTTAGTCTCAAACCAAACCAAAACACACTATTCTCCCTCAAACATGCGCTAGAAAGATACAAGCTATAGAGGTCTTGCTGATCATTCAAACTCACTCCAAAAGTAGTTTAGGGTGGGAAAAGAAAGGTTTATATAGCTTGGATGGATGGGAGATGGTTCCTCTCATCATGGGAGAAGGTATTATCTCTTTAGTTTGCCCCATCCTAATAGGCGGATGGAGCCCAAACTGACTTCTTCAGCTCCATCCAGCTCAACCATCTACCAGACTTCTATTACGAAGCTTCTAGACCAGGAAACTTCGACTCCATATTTAAAAAACTTGCCAAAAGAGGATCGACGGGACTAAAAAAGGAAGGGAAAATTTTAAGAATCACCCTAAATTTATATGTAATATAAATGGGCTAAACCCCATGATACATAGGAAAAATGGGAGGCGATTTTATCAATAATATAATATGTATATATAATTTTTTTGGTGAATCTATCACCAAATTATATTATCTTGTATAGTGATGGAGAATCTTTCACTAAATTATAAAATCTTGTAAGATCTTGGCAAATCTTTTACTCAATAATAAAACATTGTGAAGTCTTGGTGAATGTTTTGTTAAAGTATGAAACCATATATGATAATAAGAAAACATATTCATTAAACTGTAATATACTAACATACATGTTTGGAAAAAAGAAGCATAATTTTCTCTTCCTACAACAATGTTCCAAGTTTCAGTGGCCATGTTTCTCAAGGTTCTTACAATACACTCTTTCATATCCTTCTATTAGTTTTGATAATATTCCACAACAAAGTTCTTGTAGGTGTATTTGACCATGATTCTTCAAGGTAGGAAATTAATCGTTCTCTACAACTTTTTGTCAAGCTACACTTTTCAAGTTATCAAAATTCTTTCTTCTTCCATAGACTCCAACTGTGAGATAAAAAAAAACACATCAAGTTTGTTTACCCCAACATGCCAACAAGTAGCAAGCCCCAACTATATTATATAAGAAAGTATTAGGTATCCCAAAGGCTTGAAGGGGATCTAATTGAAAGAAGTGACGATTGTGAGAAGCCTTCTAATCAATATATGAATATATAAATGCAGATTTATTATTATTTTAATTGGAAATCTTGAATTAAATAATAAAATTTAATTACGTCTCTCCCAATCTAAATTGCTTATTAGCATAATTCACTACCCTCATACGTCTCACATTTTTTAACAGCGTTGTAACATGTAGATTAATTTCCTTTTTGGTGAACAATCTCCACCTTTTAGGAAAATATGGTGCAGTGGCTCCAACCCCTACAGATCATTAGGACAAACTAAGAATAGCACAAAAGATGAAAGGTTGTACAAACCAGCTTATTTTTCAAACAAATAATCCAACATCAATACCTAAACTTTTTCGTGAAGATACCATATTGAGAATGTTTGAAAAATGGTGGGAAATCTTTTGCGAGGGTAATGCGGAAAGAGTGATAAGGTTTCACTCTTTTGAATTTTTTTTGTTAAATCAGAAAAACCAATATTAATGGAGATATTGGTATTTTTTACTAAATTTTGTGAAATGACTAAATGTAGCTTTAACCATTCACCTTAAGATGTTTTTAGAATATAATTTCCTAAGTCTATTTAATATCTTCATTATCATAAAACCAACCTATATCCATCTTAACTCCACATATACCACTCTTAGGGGGATGAAATCTATTTATCCCTCTGAGCACTTGTAGACCCAGAATTAAGATGGATCTAAGATAGAATTTCCCCTTTAAATAGTCTATGCTCACATGAATACCATGGGTTATCATAAACCTAGAGCTTAAAAATTACTTTAGTAATTTATAAAAATTAATAAAATTAATAATTGTTTTTTATTTTATTTTTTATTTTAACCAAGTTAAGATGTTTAACATACATTAAATTACAACATCCATTTTTACTCTTGATCAACCAAGCCCCGAGAGGGATCAAATATTTTTTCACCTTCTTTTCAGGATAGTGATAAAATTTAAGATTCACCTACCGCTCCTCTGAGGACTTATCAAATCTTAAATTTTATCACTATCTTGAAAAGAAGGTCAAAAGGAAGCCCTCAGAGGAGCGGTAGGTGAATCTCTTGCTCCATAATTCGATTTGATTTCACCCTCATTTCTTGCATGGTGACATTGGTTATGGGTAGTGTGTGGTATATGGATAATGGAGATTCATTCCATATGATCAGAAACAAATAATTTTTTAGTGAATTGAAGGAGAAGGACCTCCTTATACACATAAAAATGGGAGGTGATGGAAGTATAGCGCGATCAACATCAATACTATTACTTTTTAGAGGGAGTTTGATTCTCCTATAACATTCAAATATGTCATGTATGTTCTGGGTGTGAAGAATAATTTAGTTTCAGATGCTATGTTGGAAGACCATGGCTACGATGTGATATTTATCAAAGGAATGACTTTTCTTTGACACATAGCCTCAAGAAAAGTGAAGCGGATCGGGGTTCATGTGAAGAACCTCTACAAATTGGATGTAGAAGATTTTGAAACATTGAGTGCAAAAGAAGAGAAGGCATAGAGTCAAGACATTAGTGAATTTTAGCATAAAATATTGAGCCACATGCACCACAAATCTTTGAAGATCATGCAGTAGATTTCTACATGACTTCCCAAGGGTGCACTAGAGAAGAGATGCATGCAAAGGGTGTACATTGGATAAGTACACTAAAGCCACCTTTCATGATAAGGACAATCGAGTGCAAGCGATCCTTGAAAGAATATACTCAAATGTGTGTGGACCGTTCTCAATAACCTCCATGACCAAGCACAGGTATTATGTAATATTTGTAGATGATTTCTCATGTAAGTGTTGAATTTTCTTCATGCAGAAGAAAGATAAGACATTCTCTAAACTTTTTGAATTTAAGCACTTATTGAGGCACTAGTAGGAAAGTGAAGGCCGACATGAGTAACAATGGTGGAGAATAGGTGTCGAATGAATTCAATAACTTATGTACATTAGAAGTCATTCATAGGGAGTTAATAGCACCCCATAACCCACAACCAAATGGGGTGGCTGAAAGGAAGAACATAAGCATTGTGGGAGATGCACAAGTGATGTTACATGATTAGGTCCTACCATTTCACTTGTGGGCTAAGGCATGCAACGCAACTTCATATGTCTATAACAGGAGTCCTCATCGGATTCCCAGGATGAGTACACTAGAAGACAATTTTTTCAGTTAAGAAACCAGATGCGGCACACTTCAAGATCTTTGGTCTATCAATTTACTGTGATGTTACCAAGGATGTAAGGAAATAAAGAGATCTAATAGTTGAGTTGGGCATATTTGTGGGGCACATTGATGCACCTCACAACTATTAGATGTACCTTCCATCTCACGAGATGAGGGTGGTTCATAGATATGTTAATTTCGATGAAGATAAGTCCATGATATGTTCCCTTGAGAGGGAGCTTTAGTTGCATGCATATGATGATATTTTAGCTCCAAAGGAAGAACCTTAGGATGATGTTGATCACCCACTCATGTACAGACTTCCCAAGATGGAATGAAGTAGACCAAAGAAGTTCAAAAATTGATGCATCATGTTGCAGAGAATGTGGGAACACCCACATCACAGCACAGGGAGAGGAGGTCACCATATTGTTACACTAGTCGATGAGCTCTAGTATTGTAGCAAGGATGTTTCAACTCCTATTGCTACCAACTTTACTTCCTCAACCAGGGGTTCATACAAACTTGGAGGTGATAGTGTTGTATACATACACAATAAATGCAATGGTATACTCTTGTCACTTTTCAACTGAGGAGATAGACTACTAGGGTTTTTCAAACTAGTATTATATGGACTAGAAAGAGTATGACTACTAACAACAAAATGAAAACTAACTTTAATGCAAAAAGGAAATGTTGCCTACTCTAAGAAATGAAAATGTTGAATGGGAAAGTGCTATGAAGTGACATGAAATTATTTAGCTAAGAAATTACACATATTACTTGCAAAAGAGACATAATTTAACCTTGCATTCTAACATGTAGTTATTTAGACTAAGTAAGCATGGAAAGTATCCTAAAACTACTACGACTGTTGTATGCATGTACTAACTAGAAATTGCAGAAAAGAGACTTTTTTATTTTCAATTTTATAACTATAAATGCTAAGTGAACCAATCTAATATTTTTCAGGGGAGAAACGCATGGGGAATCGGGTCTAGAATGATATTGAGGGTATGGAAATCAATTGGAGGCCTAATCTAAGCTCACATGATCATTTGTGCTCAATTAGGGCTTAAAACATGCTGCTACATGGTTTCCCGTAGTACTACAAGATGTTCTGGTTTACTGCAAGAAACAGGCTGAAAGTGATAGGAAGGTAGGAGAGGTGGAATAAAGTGTGGGAAAGGTGTTTGATGGTGGGATAAGGCATAAAGAAGGTGTACATGGAAAATTTTAGGGGCTAATATTCACAGGTGGGTTAATTTTCCATCATTTTTCCAAAAACAATATTCGTCAATTTCCATTTTTTTATAAAAAACTATTTGCCAAAATTTTACAATATAAAATTATTTTACCATAAAAATCACCAACTTTATATAAATGATATATATAAAATCATTATAAATTTGAATAGTTTTATGAATACATGAATATGTTTTTTATAGTTTGCATATTAGGGACTAGTAAGATTCGCCAATATTTTTAGACTTCAAGATCATTTTCCATCCTTAAAATTTTCCTTGGAGGTGTATACTAGCTTAGGCTCAACCCAAATCTTGAAGATGGTTGCATTTTATCAAGGGAGAGGTCCACTTTGCTACAAAATAGAAATTCAGATTAGGGCTTGGTAGACTTTGGTAGTATGGGTGAAGACGACTTGGATGAGGCTAGTGAAATGAGTTCTCCCTACATATCAGAAACTCCTGCAACAACATAAATTATTTCCTTCATTTATGCATAACTTCATTTACATATGGAAAAGATGAGTTTAATTTAGGGAACATAGAGTTATTGATGGCTAATGGCGAAATCTATGAAATGCAATGCTTTCTAGACTACGAAAACTTCAAGAAACCAAAATGACTATCGCATGTACTTCTAAGGAATTATAAATAGTAATATACTCAATCAAGAACCCTAGCCATGCAATCATCTAAAGAGACAAATGTGGTTTTTGGGATGTGAGAGTGGGGCCCTCAATCCATGATCCCATGAGGGATATGGGGAAGACACCACTCTCAAAAGCTTTTCTGAAGTATTCGCTTTCACTATTGTACCTGTAGGTTTTAACCTCGTACAGAAATTACCTGCATACGAATTCTAAATCACAGGAAAAATAAAAATGCGAGAGCATAACACATAAAACACATATACACAGAGATTTCCCACTGGATCTCAAAACCGAGACTACCAGCTTGATTTTTCATTATATTCCTTTCAATGTTACAATACATATTTATACATGCTGAAGCATCCAATACCATGGACCGAAAACCATCGCATCCAAAACTATGGACCGAAAAACCATAGGTAGGTTCGCCCAACCTAATATAGG
>APFE030950198.1:0-18017 GCA_000404065.3 Pinus taeda | reverse complement strand
ACTCATTCAAAAGTTACAACAAGATCCCAGTACATCTGATACATTTAGCTAGAAAAATGATTCGTTATGGTACAAAGATCACTTATACCTATGTAAGAATTACCAGCTGAAACAAAATATTCTTATGGAATTGCACACTTCTCCCTTAGGAGGGCACTAAGGATTTTTAAAAACTTACCACAGGGTTAAGAAGGAATTTTTTTGGGATGGACTTAAATTGGATATTCAAAAGTTTGTGATAGAATGCTTGGTTTTCCTACAAAATAAAGTTGAAACAATTAAGACCCCAAGTCTATTACAACCTTTATCCATTCGAAGCCAACATTGGGAGGAGGTTTCAATGGATTTTATCATAGGTTTATCCAAGTCCGAAGGAAAGAATGTCATCATGGTGGTAGTTGATATACTTACCAAGTATGCACACTTTTGTGCATTATCGCATCCATTTAAAGCCAGTATAGTTTCTACTATATTTATGGAAACAATTCAAAAGCTACATGGAAACCCAAAGATTATTGTATGCGACAGAGATCCCATTTTCACTAGAAATTTTTGGACAGAATTATTTTCTTATCTTGGTACTCAGTTAGCTCATAGCTCATCTTATCATCCTCAATTTGATGGGAAAATTGAGATAGTAAACAAATGTTTGGAAGGATATCTTCGTTTCTTTGTATCTAATAAACAAACATAATGGGTCAAATGGTTGCGTTGAATGGTGGTATAACACTTCCTTCTACATTGCAGCAAAAATGACCCCATTTATGGAACTTTATGGATATCATCCACCATCCATCGCATCATATTTAAGAGAAAATTCTAAGGTTGAAGTAGTGGAACATCACATCGAGCATCAACAACAAGTTCTCCAACTCTTAAAGGATAACCTCACGTTGGTACATAATAGAATGAAACAATAGGCAGATCAACATCGCAACGAAAGAAGTTTTGATGCAGATGACTGGGTATTCCTACGGCTACAACCATATAAACAAATTTCCCTCAAGCAAGATAAGAAGGATAATAAATTATCACCAAAGTATTATGGTCCATACATGGTGTTGCAAAAGATTGGAACTATGGCATACAAATTGGAGCTTCCTGTAGCTTCCTGAGTGCACCCAATTTTCCATGTTTCATGTTTAAAGAAGGTTATAGGTGACAAGCTCCCAGTTCAAACAATATTTCCAGAACTTGACGAGAAAGGAAAATCATATTGAACCGAAGTAGTCAAGAACAAGAACTTGATAGCTGAACTCGAACAATTTCAGAGTAATCTCATCAAGTTGAAGAATTATCAATTAAAGATTCCACATGGGAGATGAGAAATTTATATAGAAGCATCTAGACTACTCAGCATTGAGGACAATGCTTTTCGGAAGGAGAGGGGCATGTTAGGTCCCTATAATACTAGTGATTCCCCCATTACTATTGTCATTTTATCCCTTATTGTTATTATTGTTCCCCTATTGTCCCCATATTGTTATTAGTGCGCCCCATAGAAATCCACTATTGTTATTCTTGTGCCCTTATGTTATTACTGTTATGTTGGCTTGATTATATTGTGATCCCTTAGACTCCTATATATAGAAGGGAGGTTAAGTCATTTGTATCATCCAAGAATTGTTCATTTGTGTAATGTAAAGGAGGTTTCCCCTTCGAAGAGGCTAAATTCTAAGGCATTGATCTCTTTTCTATCTTTTTGTGAGCTGGTTTCCTAACACATATTCTACGTTCCCTTTGGAATGTTGCTCGGTCAAGTGGTGTGCAAGCAAGGGTTGATGGTGGACCCTACAAATATTGTGGTGATAGTGAATCTGGAGGTCTTGAGGAACATGAAGCAGCTGCGTGCAACATTGGGATATACAAGATATTATAGGAATTTTATCAAAGCATATGATCAAATTACTGTGCCCATGGAGAAACTGTTGAAGAAGGATGCAACATTCTGTTGGGATGAAGAATCTCAGGCTAGCTTGGATGTATTGAAAGAAAATAAGGTCATCAGGCCAATCTTGGTATTCCCTAACTAGAAAAATGAGTTTCATGTACATGTGGATGCCTCTTGCATTGCATTGGGTGCAGTGCTAACACAAGATGGTGAAGGAGAAATGGACCATCCTATAGCCTTTGCAAGTAGGAAATTATTAAAGGTTGAGAATAATTATTCAACAACTGAGTGTGAAGGATTGACCATGGTGTTATTTGTTAGGAGGGCATTTCAAAATGTACACGGATCATTCTACTTTGAAGTACCTAGTCAATAAGCTTGTGTTGGGGGGGAAGATCTACAGATGGTTGCTACTATTTTAGGAGTATGATTTTAAATTCATTGTAAAGCCAAGGAGGTTGAATGTAGAACTTGACCATTTGTCGCAAATCGAAACAGGCGAGGAACCTAATAATCTTGAGGAAGGGTTTCCAGATGCGCAACTCTTTGTAGTGCGCATAGCGGATAATCATTTACAGATATCATTCACTTCTTGACTATGAGGATGGCACTGGAAGGGTATACAAGTCAGCGAAAGAAGGAATCCATAGTGCATGCGGTGGACTTTTCAGTTATTGTGAGACATCTATATAAGATGGGTGCAGATGAAATATTGTGAAGATATGTGCCAAACTTTGAGAGGGATAACATTCTTGTTGAAGCTCATGGAGGGACTCCGGGAGGTCATTATGTAGGAAAGGTGACTTCGTAGAAGCTTTTTCATGCAGGTTTATGGTGGCCAATGCTACAAAAGGATTCTAAAGCATATTGTAAGGCATGTGATGCATGTCAGAGAATGGGAAAACCACTGTGAAGGGATGAATTTCCACTACATCCTCAAGTATCTTTGAAGCCATTTGAAAAATGGGCGATTGATTTTGTTGGGCCAATTAAGCCCCTAGGGAAAAAATCTAGTGCATGCTCTATCATCACCACGACGAAATATCTAACTAGATGAGCAGAAGCATAGATAGTTAAGGATTGTACAGGGGCCATAACATCAAAGTTTTTGTTTGAGTATGTCTTAACCAGATTTGATTTCCCAAAAATGTTCATGAGTGACATAAGTACACACTTTCTAAACAAAACGATCAACGCATTGACAAAAGAATTCCAGGTATACCATCAGAAGAGTACACCATATCACCCATAGGAAAATGGAACTATTGAAGCCTTCAACAATATTTTGGAGAAATCACTGACGAAGATCTACAATCCACAATGAAATGATGGGATGTGTGCGTACCTACAGTGTTATGGGCTTGTAGGACTACTTGCAAGAATATGACAGGACAAAAGCTGTTCAGATTGGTATATGTTGTCAAAGTTGTAATGATGATGGAGTATATTATGCCTAGTCTGTGCATAGCAGCTCTCACAGGTATGGAAAAACGTGAAACCTTGGAGGAATGGCTCACATAGCTGATGGAGCTTGAAGAGGATCGATTTTTGGTAGGATTCCATCAACAAGTATAGAAGGAGCATGAAAAGGTGTGGCATGATTGCCTTATCAAGCTTTGCATGTTCAAGGTAAATGATCTTGTCCTATTATATGATAGTAAATTCACTATTTTTTTCGGAAAAATTCCAAATGCATTGGCTAGGGCCATATATTATCAAAGAAATTATAGATGGAGGTGCGTTTCAGCTCGTGAAGCTGAATGGAGAACCTTTTCTAGGAAGAGTGAATGGGAGCAAATTGAAGTTGTATACAGGGGATCCTGCACAATGACTATATGGTAGCGAGACAATCTTAGTTCTCCAACAAGTTGCAAGGGAGCACGGGACTATAAACTACACTGCCTGGTTTGGAGGACTATGTAGCAGGTGGGCTGCACAAAAAATAGTGAAGTTGCAACCTAGGATGTTGTGCACAGGAAAATGCACCATGGAGGGAGTTTCCACGCAGCACATCATAAAAGCGATCGTTGGAGTCACTGTTCATGACTTGACTTCCAGAAGATGGTTAAGAGGAGTGGGCTAGTGGAATTTAAGGCAAAAGAATTTGAAGATCTACTACCAAAACAAAATTTATTGTCAGAATTTAGGGGGAACGGTCGGATTTGAATTCAACGCCTCCTATAAATTATGCATGCTGGTCCAACAGAGAACACGTTGCGCTCTCAGAGTTGTTGTTGAAATTTGTCTATTGTCTATGATCAGAGCATTTTGGGATGAATTCTTGACACACATAGACATTTCTCTTGAAGCCCATGAGTTATGTATGGAAAGGATGACTACCACCAACCCATCCGAAGCCCTGAGTTTAGAAGCAACTATATCTGACGCTCCAGGACCAAAAGTATCCAATGTAGAAGCTACACCTGCGGTTCCCATGATGTCGAAGTCACCAAGGCTGAAATGGACCATGGCAAAAGATAAACAACCTGCCATGAAAGAGAAGCAACTTGCAGCAAAGGAAAAGTAGAAAAATCCAATGCAGTACACACTTCCCTAAGGAAGCATACCATGACACAAACGCATAAGAAGCTTGTGAAATATAAGAATAAGGTAGTGGACCTAGAGGCGAACGAAGGCCAGGGAACAAAATACATAGATGCTGAAGGAGTGGAGCTCATCACCAAGCTACCCGACTATATCCCTCCACAGAAGGGAAAGGAAAAGATCAAAAAGGACCTAGACTTGAATAAGTTTACCATTTCCATGCCCCTACTACCTGAGCAGGTTCCCTTTGAAGGAGTGCAGCTCTTACGAATCCCACTATTGAAAATGGAGGATTGGGACCTCGTGGATCATGCCAAGTTCCCACACTTGGTGATGGATACGTATATGAAGATAGTTTATTATGAAGCAACATGTGTTACATCATTGGAAACGAATGAATGGGTCCGTGGTGTCGAGTAATTAGGGTTGCTCAACTTGCTATGGGTGCCACATTACCATTGCACCCCAATTAACACAATTTATGTTTGCCATCTACTTAAATTAGTGCACGATGGGTGTGTATGGCTAGGATTTTCTATACCCATCACATATATGCTCATTCATATGACTACACACTTGCCATACGAAGGTCTGAGCCTGACCAAGGAGTTTGGCGGAAAGGAGGGGGAGAAGGAACTTGTAAAAAAGAATGAAGAAATACTACAAACTTGTAAAGAAGTCATGTGGGTATTCAATTTTATCTATCTCAGACCTTGCAGTTTAATTGGCCACTCAGATATTAGGACGAAAGGTGATGAGGAAATGTTGTGTGGATGAAGTTTCGATGCCCATAGTGTCCCTAGATGCATAGTGCGGGAAGGGCGTGCAATTCAATTGGTCTAGATACCTCTTTCAGGTGTTCCTCATGAAATACAGAGAGGTCCAGGATGAAACTAAGTCATTTCACTACGCTTGGTTATTATTGTCCATTGTGCTTGTCGCATGGGAATTGCTAGAGGACAGCCAGTTTCCTTCGCTTGAGGAAGGATTGTTGGAGGTAGCGCAAATCGCTTCCTTATGGGCTAAAAAGGACCTTGCATGGATCACCAAGACATAAATATTTTGGGTCCTTATGGAAGAAAGTATCCACATGGCCATTAACCAGTGTTTGAGGTTGTCCCCAACCTTGTACACATAGTTGTTAGCCTACGAAACATTCAAGGCTGACTTCCATAGGGTGTATATCCAGGCACGGAAGGATCCAGTGCAGAAGTCACATGACTTGCCATATTTGGTAACATAAATGGATGTACAAGAGGTAGTAGCGAGATGGCCCATGGAGTGGCACGCCCCTTCAGATCTAACTGCTAGACCAAGCACGAGTGCAGAGATTTCTGCTGCAAAGAAAAGGAAGGAGGAAACTAAGTAGGCTACACAGAGCCTAGCCATGTAGAGAAAGAAGGACACTGCAAAGAAGGCTTGCGTTGAGAAGGAACGAGCTGCCAAGGATCAGGCAGAATAGGAGCAACACAAGTCCCAGAAAGGTGACAAGTCACATTCACCGGAAATAGAGATAGAAGAGCTTACAAGAAATTGAGATGGAGGTGAGGAAAGGAAGTGCACCACCTTCATTTTGAAAAGGCGTGACCTGGAGTAGCAAGGGGGATTGTGGAAAAAGAAGAAAGCCCAAAAAACCTAGGTTGATCCCATGGTATTAACAGAAAGAGATCTTGATGAGATCGGTGATAAAGTCAGGGATACCATAACAAAAGTATTGCAATAGTTGGAACAACAGTACATTCAAACATTGGGAGGAGTTTAGAAGGATATCAAAGAGTTTCAGCTACAAGAAACCAAGATCCAAGAAGATGTCAAGAAAGCGAGCTGCACACAAGGCAGTTTGGCATGGGGTAAAAATACTGTCATGGAGATAGCCTGGCCACAGGATGTGAGAGTCCTCCCCTTGTCTGAAGGTTCAGTCCGCACTGAAACCAAGGAACTGTGTGCCATCCTTGACAAATTCATAAAAATGGGCCTGAACCTTGCTACAATATCACTTGAGTCACTACATGCATTACTACAGGGAGTGGTGGAAGAGCTTCACATCAGTGAACAATGAGCACACAGTGATGTTAGTGAAGTCAAAGTCAATAATCAGCAGTTGTTCGCTAAAAATTTTTAGGCTCTTAATGAGAAGGAGATGTTGCAGGCACACAGTTCATGCTTGGAATCAATAGTAGTAGAGGCATGCAAGTCAATGCCCAAACTTCATATCCCTGAGGATGCACAACCAAAAGAAAAATGAGCTGCTGGTGTGCACGAAGCGAAAGCATAAGTTGGCCAAGTTTAGTTTGAAATCAACATGAAGATCACTGAGTTGCAATTAAAGTTGCAACCCATGACTCTGCGTGAGGTTTAGGAGCAACACGAAGCAATTTTAAAAGAAGGAATGGCCACTCTGGATGCCACAGTTACTCACTTCACAACATTATTTGAGCAAGCAATGGAGTTGGTGAAAAATCTGTAGGAGGATCTGAACCTGTAGACGCTGAATATGGAAGTAAGGGAGCTGCAACAAAAATATGATGAGGTCAGGGCAACCATAGACTCCATTACACCAAGACAACACCTAGATAAATTACGAGGGAAAGAAATTCCAGCGTAGGTAGAGGAAGCACAAAATATGGAGGCCTTGCTAAAGGCCAAGTTGCATCCATGGTTGGAAGAGGCTTATCAGGTCACGACAACCATCCAGGATAGTCTCAAAGGCTTGCAGCAGATACAACAGACGATGAGGATAGCTGCAGAAGGACCAACTATAGACAAATGAGTTGAGGAAGTCAAGCAGGCAACAACGCAGGGTGTTGCCGAAGTCGACGTGATCCAGGAAGAGCTGGGGGATCTTCGCAGCAAGATCGCAGTGCCAGCTGAGTGACTCGAGGGCAAGTCACAATATTTGTGTTGGAGGCTTGATGGGATGGGGTCCCTTGGGTCAGTTCTGGGGTTAAAATAACCCATGTTTTGATTAGTTTTTGTAATTAATGTAAAGTCTTCGTGATTTTTGGATGCAGAGCACATAGATGACTAGGAGTCAAAGGGGTTTTAGCCCCTCATTTATGTAATGTTTGGGTTGGTTTTGAGATCCACCCATGGTCTGTGGACCATGGAATTGTATGAAAAAGGCTATAAATAGGTGTGTATTGGAGAGTTTAAGGCAAGTCATGGATGTAATGGGTCAATAGAAGAGAACATAAGAGATATATTGAAGTAGTGTATCGGATAGGAGAAGAAAGGCTATGCGACTAAGTGCGCAGAGGCCTAGATAGAGTCCGCAGTTGAGTGTGTAGTGTAGTTTTGAGTTTGTAAACCTGAATTGAATATCAATAAAGACAATTACCAAAGAATTCCTTTGTATATCTATTTATCTCTATTTACTTATATTTATGATATATGTTGTTGATGAATAATCTGTTTATGGAATATTGGTCTAATTATGCATGATTCTTTTGAATAATTCTTAATAAATGTACGCAATGCATGTTAAGTACTTCCGCAGAGACCCGGATGAATTCTATTATATTTTATAATAACTTAAGTAGATATGCACGAACACTATATTTATGGAGTAGGAAGATTCTCTCTGCAGATAGAGACAATCACTCAATATCAGGGGAGAGGGTCTAGCCGCAAACAAGACAATTCGACATAAGTTCCCTTAGATTGAGAATGGACAAGATCCTACCTCTTGTATTGCTTATCCTTGTTTGATGAAGTCATTGTATCTTTGCTCCAATGATCAACTCCTTAATGCCAATCAAGCACTTGAAACAAATAGAAAAGAAACCAAAGCACACATGATAGTATACAATAGATTCAACCTACTTAAGAGGATAAGGAGTCTTAAGCTACCAAACAACATATGCAATTGGGATAGGAAACAAAATATCAATTGTATTATTATGACAAAAAGGAAAGTACAACCATCACCTTAGCATTGAAGGTTTCCTTCGATGTGTATGGGTTCCAACACCACTATTAGCATCTCATGGTTCACCTAAAACAATAGAGGTTCAAGGCTTCTTCCTCTTTTCTCCAAACCAAACAAACTACAAACTTATTTTTCCTTTACAAGTACAAACTAGAAGGCTAAGGCTATCAAGAGTTATTTTGGTGATCAAGATTCTGTAGGTTATTCCAACCCTTTCATTAGCTGGCTGAGGTTGGAATATGAGAAGTTTATATAACTTGAGAGAGGGTACATGGATCCTCTTATGATAGGAGAAGTCTTATCCCTTTTGGTTTGTTCCATTTCAATATGGGAAAGGAGCCCAAATAGTCTCTCTTGGCTCTATCTCGACTAACCATTTACCAGACTTCTGTTCACAAAGCTTGTAGACCTGGAAGCTTTGACTCCATTTTTAAAAACTTTCCAAAAGAGGATCAGCACAGGTAATGGATGGATACCAGTGTTGATCAACATTAGGCTCAATGTTAAACTCTGCAAATCAGCATGGGAAGAAGCTGAGGGATAGCGCTGACCTTTGAAACTGAGTTTGAAGGAATATTCGTTGGAAATGATGTAAGAAGGAAATGTTCTACAGATGAAGAGTGATGTAAAGACATGTTCTTCATGATAGGAAAACACATGAGGTTCACTGTAGAGGTCCTCCAGGTTCAAGGAATGGGGAGTGCAGGGACAGTGACAAAATGTTATCTAACAAATGCCCCCTAAAGCATGAAGGCTGAACAAGAGTGAGGGGTGAAATGCTTTATGAGTAGATGTGTGGAACTGGAAACTATCATCGAAAAGCCTGCAAGCAAGCATAGATACATATACATCACTGAAATCTCTGATAAAAGATACATGAATCGTGGTATGGACACAACCATCTAGAAAAAGATCATGTAAATGGATCTAAGATATGGGCGCAACCATCCAGTAAAAGGGATCATATCTAACCCAAGGTATGGTCACAACCATCCAATAATGAGAAGGATCACATATAATAGACTCATGGTATGGTCGCAAACATCCATCTGAAAGAGACATGTATGTAAGCATGATCATGTCACATCACGTTGCAACCTGGACTTTTGTAATCTGAGCCCAAGGTCTTTTGCTCCAACATGACCCAATCAAAGTTCAAATTATAGCATGTGAATGGATGTGTCGAAGTTGAACACATTAGAAATTAGCTTTATTACTGACCAATGACGTGAACCGTTAACAAGCATGAGAGAACCACCAACAATGACAATGGCTCTCAAGGTACCAACAACGCAATTCATGGAGTGTGAAAAGGAACTAAAGTCGAATGCTCTTGAAGTCACCTGATTGGAAGCCAAAGATGAGAACTTGTCATCGAGTTCGAAGAACTTGCCATTAGGGCATGCAAGCTCTAAGGTACTGGAAGGGAGTCCCTCGGCCAACTTCTTGGATAATGAGTTGAATTTGATAGGAAGTGACCTTGTCAAAGGAGAGCCATGATGTATCCCACATAATCAACATGAAACAAGGGGATGCAATGATTATGGATGATGCAAAGAATCAAGAAAGAGTGTAAACTGTAAAAGGATTAACTCTTGAACATATTTGCGACATAATTCCAGAGTTTGGCAGCTTTTTGGATCCATAGGATCAGAGGTCATGATGATGTGGAAAAGATCAAATGGAAAGGCAAAGAGTGGATGAACCAAACCCAAGAGTGAGGATATCCCAACCCAACACGAAGAAAAAGAGTGTCATGTTCAAGAGTGACAAGTTGCCGACACAACTGGTAAACTTTTCCATTTTCCCCCACCATTCTTGGCAGGTACCCTAATTATTTTTTATCACAAGCTTCAAGGGGATGACATATGCTTATAATATAAGTGCATCCCTCAGATGGATCTGAACTAGTAATATTAACAAGCCCTAGGAATGAGAATCTCATGTCCATCATGGTGACGAATCTGATGTCATTAAATTTTAACAAGTTTGACAAAGGAAAAACTCGGTATTTTCATGTTTAGAGAGTTTGAAAAAGACAAAAAAGAAAATTCCAAAAGGTCCCTTTTCGTAAAGTTGTCTCTTGAGACTGAAAAGGTAGAAAACAATACTTGAGAGAACCTCTTGGCCATGTCAACCAAGGAGTACCATTTTTGTAAATAGTTTATACCAGCTCGAAAAAGGGGTAAATGTATACTAGGTAAACGACGTTTCAAAACCATTTACCAGGTCAAAAAGACAAGAGCTCGACAATATTTTCATGTTTTGAGAGTCAAAAAGAGCTTGAATGGACTCCCCATTTTTATTTACTTTAACGAGTAAAGAAGAGAAAAATACTCGAAAATATTTTCATTTCCATTTTTTTTACGAGTCAGGAAAAGAGCTTAAATATGACTCTAGTTTTGCATCATTACATGCAAACCATCATCTATCACTACACAAGAAGAAAATGCATTATCCTTTTCTAAGGAAAAATGGTGAAAAAATACTTTTAAAATCCTAAAACATAGTCAAAAGTTAATAAAAAGGAAAAAAGTAAAACATTTTTACCATTTACCTCATTTACCTCAATTGAGCAGTTTTTTACCCACTTTTTCCCTAGATCTTCAAGAGTGGATTGTTGCGGATCTAGGAAGCTGATTATGGAACCGTTCATTGTAGGTAAGAGACATGGCCCCACTCTTCACATTGATACTTGTTTTTTAAGCATTTAACTGTATTTGCAGGGGATTTGAGGGGCTCTTTGCAAAAAAAAATCGTCGATGGTCGGCATGGGGTCTAGGCATGAGACCTCGTTGATCGTTGAATTAACACTGGGTCTCACGCCGTCAGTGATCCTATTTTAAAAACAGTTGAGCCAACGTAAAGAACCGAATTTTTCTGATTTTTTCCCAAATTGAATGCTTTGAATCAAAATTTTCCCTTTTAAGAATTGATGTTGAGTTAAATGTGGGGTGTTTGCACGCAAATCAAGGCAAGCAAATGGTGATTGAATGGAAATAACGCGAACATGAAAAAATAGACCAAATGGCCTTGGAGGATCCAAACAGCCTTGATGCATTAAGGAATTGTGGACTCCTCAAGTTCTTTCTGACACCAGGCTTATGGGCTCAATCTGAGCTACTGCAGTACCTGATCAGTGTTATTGGGGCGAGTGTAAACATGCTGCTTACCCGACATTGCCCAGGAGCTTTGAAATCTACAAGTGGCAAGATCGATATCATGACCATAAATGATCTTCTATTGAAGGTGATACTTTTGACCATCAACCGAGTACCTAGGTCTCAAGCACAACATGAGTCCAACAAATCTCACTTGCAATATGCTGTGGAATGTATGTCACCCACTATTTTCAACTGGGCGGAAGCAATGAAAGTGAACATGAAGTAGAAACTATCCAAATACAAAGCAGGGAATTTGAGGCAATTTGGATATGGTTCTATCCTAGTAACCATCTTCTTGGAATGAATCCTATTGTTCCATTATCAGATGGCGGAGGTGAACTCCCTAGTACCACGAGATCCAAGGATGGTTCGATGGAGCAAGATGATGCCAAAATTTGGAGGGGGCCAACAAATATCTTACAAGCCAGACTTCTTCGTGTGGGTTAGACATCAACTGAGCACTATGGAGGATTGGCCGTACAGTGGGACTAACTTTCGTGGTGATTGAGACATGCCACTCACAGAGGGAGAGGACTTCGATGATGGAGGTGAGAAAAACAATTTTTTTTTTTTTGTTTTTATTGTTTTTGAATATATGTAATCGTGACACACTGAATTTGTAATTGCAGATGTTGGACCAGAGAGGCTAGTAGGGATGTCCCCAATAGCGAGACATGTGGCTCGGTAATTCAAGGTTGCTCCTTACTAGGAAGGAGTTGACAACAAAGAGGAGATTACTCGAAATATGGATAACCTCACGAGAGGGATTCCAGAGTATGCACGGATCGAGGACATCTCTCGCCATTATCAACGACACATGGTGGGAGTGTCGGATTGGATCTGTCGATTACTAACTCATGTAGTGCGAGTAGTAACATGCTATCAAGAGCATCACACATAGTAGTCCGTAGTTAGCATTTACAGTTTTGAGGCCTACGAGCCATGCATGTACTTGGAACACATATATTATTTTTTAGATTTTGATGTATTACACTCAAACATTATTGACATATATATGTTATATTTCTTGTTTACTATGATACAATGTTTTTCACATATTGCGTAAATGTCTATCTAAAACATAATTAGCTAATGCATCTGTTAATGTATTCATATGCCTAGGAATGTGATGATATGTAATATAATTAAAATTTCTTTCCAATAGACGAATACACAAATACATTCTCAATAATTGAGGGTTTCTGACAGAATATTGCCCATTGAGAGGAAGAACAATAAGTTGCGAATCAAGGTTTACAACCATTTCTCGAATGTCAAGAGCAATAGCTTGTGACAAGAGTTCGAGAACTACGCTATATTCAATAATGTTATTAGTTTTTGGACCCAGAAAAATACCTTGAAGATCAATCAACTCACCATGAGGGTCATAAATAGCCCATGTTGTGGATGATAAATTCTGGGTACTATGGCAAGCACCATTACCAAAACTGACATAAGGAGTCACAAACATATGCAAAGCAGGTGAAGACATAATAAGTATGAAAGCTGCTTGAAATGACACACCAAACCAAACTACACAAAAATGAATAACAAACTTATGTACATAAGTAACCATGTGAGATGACTTACCCATAATACTTTTTGAGGTATAACCCATTGTGGGGCTTGTCCAAAGGGTTATCCTCAGAATCAATTAGCCCATAGGCCCATTTTTGTAGTACATGCTTGACAATATAGGGCCCATGCCACATGGGTTTGAATTTTCTTACACCTAGCTTGTCATTAGCTTAGTCATATAGCAAGACCAAATCACCCTTAGAAAAAGCACGAGGAGAGACCAAATGATCAAAATGGGATTTAACTTGCTTTTTCTATGCTTAAATACTTAAGCAACAAGATGGCAGGTTTCATCCATTCGTTCCAAATATAGGAGACACTCCTCTTGAGGTGAGGTATCACGAAGTAATTCGACAATGAATTTGAGTGAGGGAATTTCACATTCAATCGGTAGGGTAGCTTCCAGACCATAGGCTAGCCCAAAAGGTGTGAATCTAGTTGTGTCTTTAGTCGAGGTTCGGTAGGCCCACAGAGCTGATAAGAGCATGAGATGCCAATTGGATTTGTGCATCCCAATGGTGCATTGAAGCATAGTAACTAAAACTTTGTTTACCGCTTCAACTTGGTCATTAGGCTGAGGGTAATACGGAGTTGAGCTGTCATGACGTAAGCCCAATTTAGAATTCATCTCAACCATCATATAATTATGAAAATGGGAGCCATGGTTAGTGACAATGGCTTAAGGCACTCCAAACTTGAAAATAACACAATTGAAGAGAAATTGTGTGGCCGTTTTAACGCCAGCTGAAAATGTAGGCATTGCTTTGACCCATTTGGTGAAGTAATCCACCGCAATGATAATATAACCATGCCCCACAACCAAATGAGGGTTACATGTCATAAAATCAATGCCCCATATGGCAAAGGGACCAATGGTAGTAATAGGGTGAAGGAGAGCGAGTGGGGCATGTGTTTTCCGCTGATAAATCTGGCACTTGTGGAATTTGTGGACAACAAGAATGCAATCCTTAAAGATGGAGGGTTGGAAATAGCCAACATGAAGGATATTTTGAGCAGTGGCATAGCTAGACCAATGACCACCACATGTTCCAGAATGGAAGTCATTTAAGACTCTTTCAGCCTCATCGAGAGTTAAACATCGACAAAGAATCAAATCAAAACCAACACAGTATAAAGTATCCCCAATGATGTCGTAAGGTTGGGATTGATGTCGAATGCATCAATGATCATCCTTGGACAACGTAGACTGGAAGGTAGAAGTTTGGAGATACATGATGATATCATTGTACCAAGGATCAAGAGTGCTAATCAGAAAGAGAGTCTCATCAGGGAGTTTCTCATCAGCACTAGTAGGTAGAGAAGCTGAGGGAAATGAGAAAATCAACTCAGCAAATACAAGTGATTTCTTCGATTTTGTAGTAGTTAATACCAAATCAAATTCTTGGAGGATGACAATCCACTTAGAATACTTTCCCCAAAGTAATGGACGAGTCAGAATATAAGTCATGGGGATGTAATCGGAAATCACGATTATAGTGTGGAGGAAAATATAATGTCGAACGTGTTGAACAACCTCAACAACAACAAAAGCCAATATATTGACATGAGCATAATGGGTCATAGTATCAAGGAGATTGTGGCTAAGGTAATAAATGACATGTTAATGACCTTCATTGTCATCTTGCACAAGTGCCATAGCAATAGTGCTAGAAGCTCCAGCTAGATAGAGGAAATAATCACGATGATAGTTTGGAGGGTGCAATAAAGGAGCATTAATGAGGAAAACTTTCAAGTCATCAAAATATTTTTGGGAAGTCACATCCCAAATAAATGGAGTTCCTTTTTTAAGTAATCCGGTGAACCCTATAGCTAGCTCAGCATAGTTAGGCACAAAGTGACGAAGGAAATTTTCTTTCCCTTGCAGACTCTGTAACTGATTCAACAAAGAGGGAGGGTGTAGATTAAAAATAGCCTCGACTTTGAGAGGATCAATATGAATACCATCCTTCAAAACAATCAAACCAAGAAGTCATCCGGACTCAATGCAGAAGACACACTTATGCAGGTTAAGCCGAATGTTAAAGTGTCTACAATGAAGAAATATTTGTCGAAGATGATGTTGAAAATAATACTGAGAAGGGGGGTGAATCAGTATTATCTAGTCCTTTTAACAATTCTTCCTTATTTATACTTTGAATTATTTTTGCATATCAGTACCATAAAACAATGAGCATGAACAAGAAAAACAGACAGTCACATCAAAGAACACCAGATATAAGGTGGAAACCCAATGTGGGTGAAAACCACCTGCTGCAATATGTCTCTATCTTCTTTCAAATTAGAAACTCCTTTTACAATGGTCTTGTACTGGTGCAGTCCTTTACAAGTACGCAGGCTGCAACCTGCAGAGAGCTACAACTCTCTCTCGTTTTCCAGTCTCTCCTGGAAGGGAGCTACAACCCCCTACTTTTTCTTTCAAGGACCACTTTTCATAAATTTTCAAACTGGATCCATAAATATCAAATGATCATCAAGTACCAGTAATTCACCCAGATAACCAGATCCATAATAACAGAAAACTAAACCCAGAACACCTTCTGTGGCGTCTCCTGCGGCGCCTTCTGTGGCGTCTCCTGCGACGCCTTCTGTGGCGTCTCCTGTGGTGCCTTCTGTGGCGTCTCCTGTGGCGCCTCCTGCAGCGTCTCCTGTGGCGCCTCCTATGGCGTCTCCTGTGGAGCCTCCTGCAGCGTCTCCTGCGGCGCCTCCTGTGGCATCTCCTGCGGCGCCTCTTGCGGCGTCTCCTGCGGGCCTCCTGTGGCGTCTCCTGCGGTGCCTTCTGTGGCATCTCCTGTGGCGCCTTCTGCGGCGTCTCCTGTGGCGCCTCCTGTGGCGTCTCCTGCGGCGTCTCCTACGGCGTCTCCTGCGGCGTCTCCTGTGGTGTCTCCTACGGCGCCTCCTGTGGCATTTCCTGTGGCACCTCCTGCGGCATCTCCTGCGGTGCCTCTTGCGGCGTCTCCTGCGGCGCCTCCTGCGGCGTCTCCTGCGGCGCCTCCTGCAGCGTCTCCTGCGGCGCCTCCGCACTTCCACAGCTGCAGCGCTCGAGAGATCACCCTTCACAGATTCGCTTTCCACTTCACTTTCATATAGATCGAGATTTTGAAACAATAACCCAATATTTCAGATCTTAAGATATTCAACCCAAAAGCATACACAAGCCAAAAGATCTCCTTTGCTTTATATAGGCAAGCTCTTCCTCAAATCATCGACCAATACCACGGGCCAAAACCATAACAAACCAATACCATCAACTCAATACTAGGGATCAACACGTCTGTCGAGATGCCATGGTCCAAAAACCATAGGTTCGAATTCCAAGGACTAACTACCATGGACCAAAGGTAAGTTTTCCCACATGAAATAAACTTTTCTCTGCATAAAATTCCGTGAACTTTTCTCCTGCGTACTTCTTAATTCTCATCATATTGAGAGCCATGCCATGGGTGTTGCCATAAAGTACAACATCTGTAACATATAACCATACCAGAAACATAATGCCAACAATCTCCCCCTTTGGACTTGATGGCAACCTCAAAAACTTCAGCGACATCTCCCCCTTTGACATCAAGGGCAAAGGGTTATGCTCCCCCTAAGAACATGCTCCCCCTGAATATGAACCAGATCTGCAAAGAAGAACCATAAACCACCAGACACCATGAATGACCAAGAAAGAGATAGAGACATATTGCAGCTATATTCATACCAGCTCCCATGATCTCCTTTTGTACATCCTCCATAATGCCAACAATGCATTATATTCTCCCCCTGAACCTGTGCCGCAACCCAGCACATGTACGCATATACCCCAGATGAATCATGCGTACAACAAACAATCAGAAGAGTCTCAACAATAAGATGATGCATCAACAACCCCCAGCTTTTGCCTGAGGTATTCAAAAGTCTCCCTGGGCAATGGTTTGGTGAGAATATCAGCAACTTGTTCCTTAGAAGGAACATACTCCAACTTGACCTTTTGTTCAAGCACTTGTTCCCGGAGAAAATGATACTTGATTGGTATGTGCTTGGTTTTTGAATGCATGACGGGATTCTTTGAGATGCTGATTGCACTTGTGTTATCGCATAAGATAGAGATAGGTGGTGTACAAGTGATTTGAAAATCCTGCAAGGTCTGCATCATCCAAAGGAGTTGAGTGCAGCAAGATGCAGCAGCAACATATTCCGCTTCAGCTGTAGACAAGGCAATCGAACTCTATTTCTTGCTGAACCAAGATACTAATCTGGAACCCATAAAGAACGCACCACCACTTGTGCTCTTCCTATCATCCACGCTTCCGGCCCAATCTGCATCTGTATAAGCATGAAGTGTGAGATCTGTATCTCTAGGATACCATAAGCCATAATTTTGTGTCCCTTGAAGATATTTGAAAATTCTCTTTACTGCCTGAAGATGAGTCTCCTTTGGATTTGCCTGAAATCTACAAACTATTCCTACTGCATGCATGATGTCCGGTCGGGTACCTGTCAAATAAAGTAGACTTCTGATCATAGATCTGTAGGTTGGTTGATGTACTTCTGCAGATTCATCATTTGCACTGAGGCTACATCCTGTGACCATGGGTGTACATACTGGTTTTGCATCTTCCATGCCATATTTCTTCAAGATCTGTTTGAGATACTTGGTTTGAGATAAAAAGATTCCTCCTTCCTTTTTTTGGATTTGCAAACCAAGGAAATATGTCAGTTCTCCCAGCAAGGACATTTCAAATTCTTTCTGCATGACCAAGGCAAAGCTTTGACTCGTGTCTTCTTCATTGCTGCCAAAAATAATGTCATCTACATACACAACAAGTATTAGCAATTTGTCATTTTCAATTTTTATATAAAGATTGCTATCTGCTGATCCTTTTGAAAAACCTTGTTGATGCAGATATTT
>APFE030950190.1:37021-62765 GCA_000404065.3 Pinus taeda | reverse complement strand
AAGGTACTTTATTACCGGTGGTTAGGGTTTGGCTGAAGATGCATACGAGGATGTGGGCTTGTACACTTGTTCAATCAACAAGGCTTCCAGCATATCTGGAAAAATGGTGATGCTCATCGATTTTGAAGTATTAAAGAGCTGGGAACACATTGCTTAACTTTCGAAGGATGGTGGGAAACAAGGACCGAGAAAACAGGGGTTTATTATTATGATCAATGAACCATCAGCACATTCAGCATCCAAGGCTAATCTGGTTTCATGCATCCTTATCTCAGCTATCACGGCCAGAACTAAAGGAGACAGCTGTCGAAGATCTAGAAAGGAATCATGATACGAGGAGAATAAAATTAGAGTTTAAGTTTGATTAGGACTCTTTTGTAATTACAGTTCAATGCTTAGTAGATTTAATGAGTCTGTTAAGATAGATAAGGGTAGTTAATGTCAGTCATCGAGCTCCCCTCATGCTGGAGGAGGAAGCTCAAAGCAGTTAAGAATGTTTTCCTATATATAGAGGAAACTCTGATGTAATGAGGGTTGGATGTTTATGCAAAAAACAGAGTTTATATTGGCTGGTGTAAAAGACTGTTTACAGTAATAGAAAGACTACTTTTTCTTCTCAAGATTCATACTTTGTTCAAATGCTCAAGATGTATGTGGTTTTGTTTTATCCTTCATGTTTTACAGCTCTATAGGTATACAATCACTCTGAATTCACCTAGTGCTAAGACTTCCTGTGTATACTTATGAGTTGAGGTTTTTTGAGAAGTGTTCTTCATGTTTTACAGCTCTATAGGTATACAATCACTCTGAATTCACCTAGTGCTCAGACTTCCTGTGTATACTTATGAGTTGAGGTTCTTTGAGAAATGTTTTGAGTGTTTAAACATTACATGCCTTGACTTCCATGATTGAGTAGTTGATTGTTTACTGAAATGGTGTTTGAATCCATGAGCCCAATGGTAGAAATGTTATGTTGTATGTCCAACCATCATGTTTATTTAAGTTCTTATTACAAGAGTTAGCCCTCTTAGTGTTTAAAGATAAATCAGTAGTTTATTTTGAGAGAACCCTCTCAGGTTAGGGAGGCTAATCCTTAGCCAAGAGTCTGGTCTGAAATAGTTACATAGAATCTAACTGATTAGCAGCCATCAGTACTGATTTTGTGATAACATAACTATAGAATAATTATGACCAATCCTTTGTTTGCAAAGCTTTTCGGCAGCATGGTAGAAAACATAATTAGTAAGTGCGCAGAAGTAAACGAAAATAGGGAAAGAGGACAAGTGGGTTTTAGGCTGAAACATTCTACAGTGGATCATGGTATCATGTTGAGACACATTGTTGAAAAGGTTTGGGAGGACAAAGAAGAAATATTTTGTTGTTTTGTTGACTTCAAAAAAGCATTTGACAAATTCCCTAGGGATAAGTTGTGGCGTAAAATGGAAGAAATTGAAATTCTTGTGCATTATAGAGCCGTTGTCCATAGACTTTATGAAGAAGTGAAAGTCAAAATTAGAACCTCAGTAGGTATTTCAGAAAGTTTTAGAAGTGACATTGGAGTCAAGCAAGGTTGCCCTCTATCCCCTACTCTTTTTGGTCTATATATTGATAAATGGAAGAGTGGCTAAATTTGCAAGGTGGAGATAGTGTTCGGTTGGGGGAGTTTGTGATAAAGCTTCTTTTATATGCTGATGATATTGTATTGATTTCCAAATAAGCCCATGGATTGCAAATGCACTTATATGCCCTTGAGCATTATTGTAGAACAGTGAGGATGTGAGTCAATAATAGCAAGACCAAAATAATGATTTTCTCTAATAAACGGAAGCAAAGCCAGCATACTTTCTTCTTTGAGGATAACATTCTTGAAGAAGTAAATGCGTACAAGTACCTTGGGATTGATTTCAACACCAAACTCAATTGGAAGGACTATAGAAAGAAGAGAATTTTAGGAGGGTGGAAAGCATTATATGCTCTTCAACACAGATGTCACTACAACAAGACCTTGTGATTAGCATCACTTGTTGCTTCCTTTTTTGCGTCTAGAGCCCATTTTTGGTGCTATTTGTGTCCATTTATAAAATATGGTGCAAAACTTGATGCAAAGTTTGCACTGAGTTTTGCACCAAGTCTTACATCAAGTTTAGCACCAGGTATTGTAATAGGTTTTGCACCAGATTTTACACAAAGTTTTACACCAGGTTTTATGCCAATTTTTGTGTCATCCTTTGCACCATGTTTTGCATCAAGTTTGGCACTTAATTTTGTTTCACCAACTTTTTCATCCTCTATTTCATCCACTTTTTGCGCCTACACTTGCATCAACTTTTGCATCATCTCTTGCATCCTCTTTTGCATCATTTTTTATATCATTTTTTGCATCCATTTTTGCATATTTTTTGCATCCCCTTTGTGCCAAGTTTTGCATAGAGGATTGTGTCTAGTTTTGCATCTACTTTTGTTTCATTGACTTTACATCTTGTTTTTTATCCATATTTACATCCTCTTTTTCATCTATTATTGTGTCCACTATTGCACCCATTTTTCTCGTGCCATAATTTTTACCTCGTTTGACACCTCCCTTTGCACCCTTTTTGTTTCTAAATTTTCATCCACGATTGCATCTTCATATACATCTAGGTTTTCATCGACTTTTACATCTATTTTTGCATCCCTTTTTATATCCACTTTTGCGTCAATATTTGGATCAAGTTTTGTTTCTCATATTACATCTACTTTTTCATCGAATTTTATTGCATCAACTTTTGCACCCTATTTTACATCCATTGTTGCACCCATGTTTACGCCCACTGTTACATCCATTTTTGCATCTTATTTTTCATCTTCATTTGTTTTTTTTTTGCATCTATCATGACATCCACTTTTGTTGTGACACAATTTGTGCCATGTTTTAAACTCACTGTTGTACCCACGTATGTGTCCAATTTTGCATCCATATTCACATCCTCTTTTGCATAAAATATTACATCTATTTTTGCATCCACTTTGTGTTGGGTTTTGCATCTCATTTTGTATCTTATTTTGCATGTACTTCCATTGCACCCACATTTTGCATCCAATTTTGTTTCTCCTGTTGCACCTGTCTTCGCATCCACTTTTACATCCCTTATAGCATCTTGTCTTGCATCTAAGTTTGCATCTTTTTTTGTGTGTCTATTATTACATCCACTTTTGTTGTGCTATGATTTGTTCCATATATTAAGCCTATCGTTGCAACCCACATTTTCTTCCTCTATTGCATCCACATTTACATCCACTTTTGATTCGTCCAATTTTGCAACTAATTTTGTGTCTATTGCACCTATGTTTGGCCCATGTTTACATCCCTTTTTACATCCAAGTTTTCCTCCTTTTTGCATTCAAGTTGGGGTCTTTTTTTTACATTCATTGTTGTATCCACATTTGTTTCACCACAATTCATGCTAAGTTTTATGCCTACTATTGTTCCCATGTTTTCTTCCACTTTTTCATGCATGTTTGAATCCTATTTTGTGTCCAGGTTTGCATCAACTATTGCATCTACCTTTTCATCCACTTTTGTGTCAATTTTTCTATCTTATTTTGCATCTACTTATGTTGTGTCCACTCTTCATCCAATTTTACGTCTATTTTTACCCCCATTTTTTTTGTTCACTTTTGCATCCCTTTTCCAACACACATAGTATTTTTTGCATTGATGATATTTCTTATGACATTGAAAATTATGAACAACTGATGACAATGTCAATAATTATGACGATGATGATAATGAAGATGATGACGATGATATGAATTGTGATTGTTATGATAATGATGATGATAAAGACGACGAAGGTTACAAAGACAATGATGATGACGATGTTAATGACCTTGGCCATTCTTCCCAATTTTTAAATGTTGTCATGGTCATAATCATAGTAATTATCTTTGGTGTCTTCTTCCAAGTCATCATCATCTAATCATAATTATTATTATTTTCATCTTGGTCATCATCAACAACAATAATGACATGAATGATGATTATGATGTTCATGATGAATATGACAACAATTATGATAAAAATTATATTAGTTTTGATGATGGGGATGATGACAATTATAATGACGATGATAATGGTAGTGATGATGAATGATCATTGATCATCTCTAAAAATAAAGTTGTTATTTTCTCTTGCATATCATGTGTCCTAACACCTTTTCGAGCACTCGTAACATTTTTTGGGTTGATGATATTTCTTACGATACCTATAATTATGAACAATTGATGACAATGTCCATAATCATGAAGATGATGATGATGAAGACATGAATGGTGATTATGACGATAATGAAATGATGACAATGATGGTGGTGATGATGGCGATAATGAAGATGATGACACTCCCTCTAAACTAGGGAGGTACTCATAATGAGACAAAAAAGTACTCTCAAGTTGAAATTTTCATATAAGAAGGGATCTGGATTGATAAGCATCAATGATGATTTACATCATCATAGATAACATTGTCAAAATAGCAAGGCCTTGACTAACAAGTTTATCTCTCCATTAAATTAGAGCACAATGTTGGGAGGCATAAATTTGGACACCACTGCCTCTCTAGGGACTTACCTCACCAGGATGTTCAGCAGGTATTTCCTCACACGATCATTTCCTAATCCACTATCATAATATTTGACACTAGGAAATGTCAATCCTCATGACTATTCTTATCTTGGATTAATATACTTGACCTATGGCAGTTAGTCCTAGTCAAAGTATAAATTCTTAAAGAATATTCGTCCCAGATGTTTATCCAGTCCACCATTCTCCGTACTGATGTCTTTACTAGGCTTATGACAGTTAGTCCTGGCCATAGTACATGACACATGGATAATATGGTGTCTACCCTCACTCCCTCTCAACCAAAGAGGACACATCCACAAACATAATATTTTCTCAAGAATACCCTTCATTTTCATAGAGAATAACATCAATAATTTGTTTTCATCGCATGACATCTTTATGATTAAGCATTCATAGATTTGTGGAAAAATATTCCCCCTTTTGTCATTTGTGATGAAATAAAATAAAAAAGTGAAAGCCAAAATCATTAAAGATACACTATAATGATTTATCTAAGTCTAAACTCTAAGGTTGAAGTGAAAATTCATGTAAATGTTATATCTATGAGTTGTGCCAAACTTATGCAAACCTTATTCCCTAAGTCCTATATATAAGAAAAAGAAAAAGAAAGAAAAGTAAGGCCCAGTGAATGGTAACTCATGTATTCACTCCCTCTTTGGAAAATATATGAATATATACACTCCTAGCCACACTTGATCACATGTTTGTGATGCTTAAATCATGAAATCCTCTTTTCCCCTTGCATTTTCACTTCATCATTTAAGCACCTAATTGAGGATCTAGGGAATGTTTGTTGCCTAAGGGTTTCACTTCTACACTTGGTTTACTTATGTCACACTACTGTAAATTTATGTGACAGAGTGAAATACATAAGTTTGTGGAGTTATTAGAATAGTGTCTTAAGTTAGTCACCACACACACATGTATTACATCTCATTGATCCACATGTGTGGGTTGGAGACTCATTGCTTGACAACTTTAATGTAGACTGCTTTATGGATTTAATAGCATATCTTACAAAATATCTTGTTAGACATTGTGATTCATCCTTTCTTTTCCTCGAGACACTTGATAATATTGAAGTCACTCCCAATAATCCATGGAGATGGGAAGTATAAATTACTTGTGCTAGAAATAGAATTGAGAAATAAAGGTTTTCCGTTTGCGATATTGGAGTCATAGACATTGGATACATGGTAGTATTCCTTGATGTCAATTAACTAAAATTGTATTGTCATAATGCGAAAAGAGGTAAACATATTGGTAACCTTAATGTCCTGATCGTTTCAAATAATAACCATTCCAACCCAGTATATCTAAGCATCAATCACTACTACTTGGAAATTCCTCCCCCCATTTGCTAATTATATGAGGTAGAACCTCACTTAATATTTTTGTTTCTTATTTCAAAATTATTGATGGGTGCTTTGTGTGCCATTTTTCTTTTAGGAGTCTTTGTTTTCGTTTACTATTGAGTCCCCTCATGTTCCGTGAGACTATTATCATTGAGAATTTACACAGAAAGGAAGTATAATGTGACTAAAAAAAATGTCTCAAGATTTATGTGCTTGGACAATTCCATTTCATGACTCCTATACTTCCATAACCTGGGACCAAATGGTGAACTTGATGGCCTTAAGGGCAATTAACCAATGAAAATCTAAAAAAGAGGTGACTTTTGACTTTATCACATACAATTTAATATACTAAAAAAAATATCCATAACAATTTCATCAACCAGTGAATAATTAAAAAAAAAATCCAAAACAATTTCATCAAGCAATGAATCATTGCATTATAAAATACAATCTATAAACCTTTTGGGAACGTTTTGCTAAACCATGGTAAAAAACCAACATATTTAATATTAATATTTAACAATAATATGGACAATAACACGTTTTGATAAATTAAATAACATATTATCAAGCCTAAAAAATGTTACTAACAGAAAACTATAAAGCATGCAACTAATGGAAGTGACCAATGAAGGACACCATAAGACAATTAATCTATTAGGACCAAGATTGATGGGGACAAAGATCTACAAAGGAAAAAGGCAAACCTATTTTAACTTTATTTTTTTTTTAGGTTTAAGATGAACGTTTCAAGATATAATGAAGAACATAATTAGTTTTATTGCACTAAGAAAAACCGAGCACATTCTATAACTTAGCAAGGAAGAGATGTATAATACCCATCTCAACGACACAACACATGGCATTAAGTTACTTTTTTATATATAATTTAAACTCCTATCATAAAATCACAAATTTAGCATGAATGGAATGTTTAAAATCCATTTTTATAAAAGCAGAATATAATTTTTCTTATAGAAAAAAAATACCAAAAACTAAATATATTTCTTTAGAAAATAAAAAATACTAAAACTAAATATATATTAAAAAAAAACTAAAACATAAGGAAACTAAAATTTGAATTTAACACTCTTGTTCACTTTCAGAAACTCATATGGTGGAATGTGATCTCTTTATCCTCATCTTAGCTTTTTCCTAAAAAAATAAAAGCATAAAAAAGTGGGAAAGAGCCATAAAGCATGGGAAAGCTTTTTCCTAAGCACAAAAGCATCTAAAAAGTGGAAAAGGCCATTTTTATATGAGGAAACATTATTCGCCCAAAAGATTTTGCCCAAATTGAACTAATGAGGAATTTGGGAAATCTTCATAGCCTTCACTTTCCTATATATTGGAGGCAAAATGATGGGAATTCTTGTATTGTCATGCTGCTGAGATCTATCTTGAGAAGGAGAGTTTTGGAGCTAGGAATTTGGGGAGGTGCTGCTGCAACTACATATGATTGTTGTAACTTTCCTACAACTCCTTTATTGATATAGATCAGTTGTTCTTCCTTCCATATGTTTCTATTCATTCTTTACTTATTCTACTTAACTAATGAATGTATGAGATTTTGGTTTATACTTATTTATTCAATAATATTTATACGTTTCCGATATTTTCGATTATCAAGATATTATGCTATGAAGGTTACTTTATTCTCTCTCTTATGTGTAGGACCAAGCTTTGGAGCTAGCTAGGAGCACTTCCTATCTATACTAAAAACTCCAAGAAGACCTGCATGCGAGGACTCACAAGAATTCCTTCTCTTTTTCTTAATCTATACTCTACATCTTGATTTACTAAGAATCTCGAGCCTTAGAAAAACCTTTCTCTTAATTGGTCTATCCGAGGTTTTTGGGATAAAGTGAGATGGCTTTATGTTCATCTAACCATGCATTAAATCCTACACCAAAATGATGATTAGAAACTTTAATATATTTCACTATGTAAATGAAATTAGTAAAGTGAACCCATAGAGGGGGTCATAAATGGAAATAAAATTAAAACTATAAACAAGAAGCCAAAATTGGATGTAACAATGGATGCAAAATTGGGAGTAGAATTGGATGTTAAACTAGCCATAAAAACAAGATGCAAACAATGACACAAAAAGGGGTTTAAAGTAAAATTAAAAAAGGGTGCAACACTAGACACAAAGAAGGGAACAAAATAGGGCATATGAAGGATACCCAATTGGGCGCAAACGAGGATGCAAAAAAGGACACCAAAATGAGGATGCAAGAATGATGTAAAATTAGGATGCAAAACTAGGTGGAAAAAGGATGTAAGAAAAGACACAAAACAAGATGCAAAATGGAACTAAAAAAGGGTGAAACCAAAGATGTCAAAAATGATGCATAACTAGATGAAAATTCAAACTAAAATCTAGGTGCAAAATGAGATGCAAATGTTGACATAAAATGTGGCAAAAAAAAGGATGCAAATTTGGACGCCAAAAAGGATGCAAAATTAGATACCAAAAAGGATGCAAATTTGAACATAAAAAATGGTGCAAAATTGGACACAAAAGAAGAACAAATGGTGCAAAAATGGGCATAAAAATGGCTCAAATTTGGATGCAAATTGAAATGCAACATTGGATGTAAAATAAGGTGCAACAAATCATTCAAAACTTGGTGCAAAAACAATAGACGCAAAATGGGATGCAAAGGTGGATGCAACACATGGTTCAACATAGGATGCAAATTTATATGCCCAAAAGGATGCAAGAAATGGTGTTAAAAATGATGCTAAATTGGTGTAAAATAGGATGCAAAAAAGGGAGATAAATAAAATGCAAAAATGGATGCATAATTTGGCACTAAATCAGATTCAACATATGGTGAAAATTTTGATGGAAAAAATGGTGTAAAAAAAGGTAGAAAAACTGGCGCAAAAGTAGATGTAAAAATAAGTACAAAATTAGAAGTAAAAAATGGCATAAGACTAGATGCAAAAATTGGCACAAACTGGATGTAATAAAAGAAACTAAATCAGATGCCAAAGATGGTGTAAAACGCGATGCAATTTATGACACAAAACTAGAAGCAAAGAATGCCACAAAAGAGGAAGCGAAAAATGATGCAAAAATAGATGCAAAAAATGGAACAAAACTAGAAGCAAAACATGTTGTAAAACCAAATGAAAATCTTGATGCAAAAAATGATGGAAAATTTGGTGTAAAAAAATATGCAAAATTTGACGTAAAAAAAGACACAAAATTTGGTGCAAAAAAGGACGCTTTAAAAATTGTACAATAGAGCCAGATTTAGCGCCACGCTACTCATCCCAATTGAGAAAAAAATGCACTAAAATCTGGTGCTAAATCTGGCGCAAATTGCATGTTTTGTTGTAGTGTCCTCCACGTTTTGGTATGCTACTTTCGAGATCTTGGGGAGCTAAGTTGAAGGGTACTCTACAATTAGACTTCTCTTATGCCACAATGCCAATCTTCGGTCAAATGAGAAAGCTATATCGCGAGCAAAAGATGAAATATATGATAACTAGTAAACAGAAGCCGATCAATCATCCTGTAAATTATGTACATACAGATTTGGAGTCGTTTGTTTTATTTGCTGATAGTTTTAATGATATAGATAGTCAGTTAGTTCAAGCGGAAGATATACCAGAGATCACTGAAAATTTCAGAGAAGTACTACAAAAAGAAAGAGGAGAAAAGCAAGCTATCATGGAGCAAACAACTGAAGAAAAGGGGCAGCAAATAGAAAAATCAGAGGCAGTACAATTTCAGCACTTGGAGGAGGATGAAGATGGTCTTTGGACCATGGATTTCGATGGCGCGGTAGGTAGTGATGGTGCTGGTATTGGTGTGTGGATTCGAAGTCCTTTTTCCACTCAAGACAAAGTTCCAATCCAGGTGAGAGTGTGTTCCTATAAACTAGCATTTGATTGTTTGAATAATGAGGCGGAATATGAGGCTCTCATTGCTGGCCTAAAGATTCTTAAGAAACTGAAAGCAAAGAAGATTGTGGTCTATGGTGATTCCGAGTTGGTGATAAAGCAAGTTAAGTGTGAGTTTCAGGCCAAATATCCTCTCATGAGGGCATATCGAAATGCAGTCTTAGATATTTTGAAGTTGTTTTCTGATTATACCTTGACATGTGTGCCTCGCCTACAAAATGGTGTTGCTGATGGACTTGCTAAGGCAGCAAGCAATTTAAAAATTCCAATGAATTCTAGCAACAAATTTGAGATTCATGTGAAGCATCGTCCCACCGTTCCAGATAATCAACGATGTTGGCAAGTTTTTCAAGATGATGAAGAGATCAATGAGTTTCTGCAAAATAAGGGTAAGTTCAAATATTCCTCAATAGATACCGAAAATGATGATGGTGATGACAACATACAAGTAAATCAAATGGATGTGCTGCAACTTAAGGACAACATTATTCCTAAAGGATTGATTCCTTTAGAGGAGCTGTTTGACCAAGATGATGTGGCCCACAAACCGACATTGGGACCGACTGAAAAGGGCGTTGAAGAGGTAAACATTGGGACAGCTGAAAATCCCAAGATGGTTAAGTTATCAAGGTCATTATCACCAAAGGTAAAAGCTGAATAGATGAAATTTTTGTCTTTATTTTCTGATGTATTTGCATGGGATTACTCAGATCTTAAAACATATGACACAAACATCATTCAACATACTATTCCTATTAAGCTAAATCAGAAGCCTTTTCGTCAAAAATTGAGGAGAATCAATCCAAAACTGCTGCCATCAATTGAGAAAGAGGTAAATAGATTGTATAAGTCAGGAATCATTGTGCCTATCCGATTTTCAGATTGGATATCAAACTTGGTGCCTGTAAGGAAGAAGACAGGTGAGATTCGTTTATGCATTGACTTCAGAAATTTGAATAAGGTGTCTTTAAAAGACAATTATCCGCTGCCAAAAATGGATCATATATTGCAGCGAGTAGTTGGAGCATCAAGGATGTCACTACTCGACGGTTATTTAGGATACAATCAGATTTTAGTGCATGAGGATGACCGTGACAAGACAGCGTTCACCACTCCATGGGGAACATTTCATTATGCAAAGATGCCTTTTTGTTTGAAAAATGCAGGAGCCACCTCTCAGCGTGCGATGGACGTAGCTTTTGCCAATGAGAAAGATGTATTTTTAGTTGCTTATCTTGATGACTTGACCGTATTTTCAAATTCAGATGAGGAACATTTATATCATTTGAAAATTGTTTTCCAAAGGTGCAGAAAATATGGCATATCGTTGAATCCGAAAAAGAGTCTTTTTTCCATGGATGAGGGTAAACTTCTTGGTCACATCATATCTAAAGACAACATGCGTATTGATCCAGCACGTGTTGAAGCCATTCAGCAAATTTAACAGCCCCGAAACAAGAAAGAAATTCAGTCCTTCAATGGTAAACTGAATTTTCTGCGTCGCTTCATTCCAAATCTAGCGGAGCATCTTAGAGAGATCACAAGCATACTCAAGAAGGACAGTCAGGTAAAGTGGACCGAAGAGGCGGTCAAATCATTTAATTTAGTGAAGTTATCTCTTTCTTCAGCTCCTATTTTGATCAGCCCTGACTACACTCAGGATTTTACTTTGTTCTCATTTGCCTCTGAGCACACTTTGGCAGCCGTACTAATGCAGAAGAGAGAAAGTGTTGAAAAGCCCATTGTTTTTTTTAGTCAGATTATTAGAGATGGAGCATTGAAATATAACATCATTGAGAAGCAATCACTTGCGCTTGTTAAGGCCTTAAAATATTTCCGTGTGTATATATTGCATTCACATATTCTAGCTTATGTTCCTAACGCAGCAGTTAAAGATATTTTAGTACAGGCAGATCCGGAAGGAAGAAGGGGTAAGTGGATTGCTGCGTTGTTAGAGTATGATGTAGAGATTAAACCCACCAAGCTGATCAAAGGTCAAGGACTCTCTAAGCTAACGGTTGAAACAAATCTGCAAGTTTTAGACATAAATTTGATTGCTGCCATGTCCGATGAAGATGAGGAGAACCCATCAGTTCAGGTATCTGAAATGTTTCTTTCTTCTCCTTGGTACGCTGAAATTTTATATGTACTTCAAAATTTGTCTTCACCTCCTAGAATGCCGAGAAATAGAAGTAGAATATTGAAATTGAAGGCTGCAAAATTTTGCATACTAGATTCAGCATTGTTTTGGAAAGACCCTGGTGGAATGTTATTAAATTGTTTGGTCGAGGAGGAAGCCAAAAGAGTCGTGGAAGATTTTCATAGAGGAGACTGCGGAGTCATATTTTTTGGAAGACTACAGCAAACAAGATTCTAAGGGCAGGATATTATTGGCCTTCATTATTTTCAGATGTATATAAGGCCATCAAAAATTGTCACGAATGCCAATTTTTTCAAGGAAAGCAGAAGCTCCAGCCTTTGCCTCTCAAACCGATTGAATTCAGCGCACCTTTTCAGCAATGGGGATTGGATTTCATTGGTGAAATTCATCCGGCATCATCAGGACAGCATCGATGGATATTGACGGCCACAAACTACTTCACAAAATGGATTGAAGCAATTCCTACTCGACAAGCTACAGATGCGGTAATTATTTCTTTTCTTGAGACCAATATTTTGTCACGTTTTGGGTGTCCAAGTAAGCTAATTACAGATAATGCAGCAGCGTTTAAGTCCAAAAGGATGATTGAGTTTTGCTATAAGTACAATATTAGCTTGGGACATTCAACCGCATACCACCCTCAAGGAAATGGATTGGCGGAGTCATCTAATAAGTCTTTGGTCAATATCATTAAGAAATTGTTGGAAATCAACAAAAAGGGCTGGCACAAGAAGTTGATAAATTCATTATGGGCTGATAGGGTGAGTCAGAAAAAGTCCATTGGCATGTCTCCTTTCGATTTGGTGTACGGAATAGACACGGTTTTTCCCACTTCGCTTGCTGTCCCGGTAGTCAAATTGCTTCAAGAAGCGGGTAATGAGGAAGATCCTATGCAGAGAAGGATAAATCAGATGATTCATTTGTAGCAGACACAGGAGGAGGTATTTCAAAACACTTGCAAGCTGCAGGAGCGCATCAAAAATATTTATGACCAGAAAGCAAAGGCGGATACATTTCAGCTAGATGAGGTTGTTCTGAGCTGGGATGCTCGTCATGAAGACAAGGGAAAGCATGGCAAAGTTGAAAATTTATGGAAGGGTCCTTACAAGATTGCAGCATATCACAACCAAAATGCTTTCCTTCTCAAAGAGATGAACGGAGATGAATATCCTGGAGGGCCGATCAATGGTCGGCTGTTAAAGAGATACTACTTCTAAATATTTTTTGCTCATTTCATTATCATTGTAAATATCATTTTACTTTTGTCCTATTGCACATCTACACTAATTTATCATCTTCAGTTTGGGGCCCGAGGTGAAGGCTATAATTCTGAAAATGAAAGTTAGTTAGTCTAAGTTTGTCAAGTCAGTTGTCAAAATCTTTAAATTTGAGTTTAGTCTTGCCAATGCAATTTTTGCTTTTCAATCAAATTCTCAAGATTTTGTGTCGGAATAATGACTACATCGCCCAATGGATGAAGGCACTGTCTAGCTCTTACAGAGATCTCCGGTTCTTGGCATCTCCAAGGAGCTACCATCCCCATTGGAGCCAATGTTAGAGTCGGTCTAGTTATCCCTCCATCAGAGATCAAAGCTCTTTTTTGCATTTCATGTTTTAGGTGTCCCATCAGTTTTCATCAGTTGCATTTTGTTAGGCATGCCATAGCTCTGATGGAGTGGTCTGTGTCATTCATTCCCCTCGTGCATATCACTGCTGGTTTAGGATTAGTCATAAAGCTTCACAAGTCATTTTTTTTTTAAATGTAGGTCTAGGTCTAGGGTTTGAGGTAATTTAGTCCTGAAAAGTCTTAGAAGACCAACAGGCCAGAGGGATGCCTTTGATAAATCATCACTTCAATAACTGTCACCATTGTACAGTTGAATAAGGACTTCTCTTCAAAACTCTATTTTGAAGGCAAGTCGCCCCTCATTTTTGTAAAACTTGTCAAAATTTTCAGTTCTTCAATTGTTCAAGTGCAGCCCTGGTCTCCTTTGTTGAAGCATATCAGAGCTATACCTGCAAAAAATTATCAGAGAAACTCATCATTTCAACCTACTTTATGAAGGAAACCAAAAAGGTCAGAGCCTATTAATTTCAAAAAAATGTCAACAACCAAACATAAGAAAAATGGGTTTTCATTGAGCAAAAATCAAAATGGATGCTATATCAAGTGATTTCTCCTCATTTCCAACCCATTACACATTTTGAGAGCTAAGAGTATCATTGAAGGGTGATTTTGCAAGTTTGATGCGAGTTCGTGAGTAGTTGGTAGGTTCCAGAGGCGCGCAGCGCATCAGCATAGGCGCGCGGCGCACTCAGAGCGCGTGGCGCATCAGGCCACTTTCTCTTGTGTAAATTAACACAGGCGCGGCGCACTCAGAGCGCGCGGCGTGTTGGGTAAAGCGCGTGGCGCATAGGGTTTGTGCCTACAAATTCACCAAGAAGCCGCTCAAATCACCTCTCCTCACGCCTAAATTCTCAGCATTTTGATAAAGAGACAAAAAGTCAACAGTCAACTTTTGGCACACAGTTTCATATCAGCAAATATATATATTTCGGCCACCTTGTTTTTAGAGAACATGTCAGACATCGAGTCTGAATATGAGTAGGATTATGATAGTGACTCTACACCGGGGGTCAATGTGCCTAATGTGCCACAAAGGTATCACAGGGGTGGCAAGAGTGGACAACATGTTAGGGAGGAGCCTACCTCTTTGGCTCAATTGCAAGCTTGCCCGCTTGCCATGGATTGTTTTCGGTGCCAAGCATGTTACCAATATTGTGAGATGATCTCACAAACTCAGCATCATCGAGAAATGGTCTGTCTATTTGTCCTTAACTTACAGGATGGTCATGTGAACCTTGCCGGAGTGGATTTCGCTTTGTCACCCGACACTATTTCTCAGGCCATCGGAATACCAAATGTGGGGGAGGAATGGAGTAAACGTCAGATGTTGGACTGATATTATTATGAGCCATATGTCAAGCCTGCATATATCAGACACTTGAGCGCGGCCTTTCCTTTCAGATACCTAAAAGATGAGTTTGCACCATTGATGAAACTCATCATTCAGTATTTCAGCTGTGAGGGCAGATTTTCACGTCTCTATGAGTACCATGTACGTTTGTTGATGCATTTCACATGGGTACCTATGATGAGCATTCCGTTTTTCATGTGTCGAAACATAGAGAGGATGGTACCCTTAGTACAGAGGAAGACCCCGGCACATCAGCACAAGAGCATATATCACTATGCATTGATCAAAATCATAGTGATGCATCAGTTGGCACAACAGGGTATTGCTTGGGAGGATTTCATCTCCCATGATTTCTTCTCAGCGCTACAGCCTCCTCCAGAGATCGTCCATGATGAGGGAGGGCCTTCACAGCAGTTTGACATACATGAGACCGAGCATGTTGATGCTCCAACATATGTGACATATCAGAAAGGCCCCAGGGCCTTATTTGCAGCTGCACGATGAGTACTTTCTCCACCCGCAGTGGAAGGGGTCTCGTTGACATCATCACCAGAGCGAGTATTATCTCCACATCATGTGGAAGGGGTCTTGCTTCCATCTACAGCACAGGTACAGAGTCAGGATAGGGGCAAGAGACCCATGGTTGATGAGGGTCCTTTAGGAGTTTAGGATACCGGTATCATTGATGTTGAGGCTAGTTCGCCCAGCTCAGAGCTTAAGGAGATTATCCGAGAACAAAGGGCTGAGAATGAGTCGCTGCAAAAGAAATTACATATGGATAAATGGGTGATCAACTACTTAGAGTAGTGCAACAAGTAGTTGGAGGATGAGCATGAACTTCATGAGCTGCGCAAGATTCGTGAAGACCGGGAATTGGCTCGTAGGAGACCAGGTGATTTGACACCTATTGATCGGGAATCGATGCTCATCCGGGTCAACATTAACTTGGAAAAGTTGTTGGCGAAGGCAAAAAGGGACAAGGACATGCTTCACCACATGAAGACTCACTATTGGGCTCACATGCATGTTTGCAAAGCGAGAATGAAGGTCCTTAAGAGGCGTTTGAGTAAAGCGCTAAAACAAAAGAAAAGGCCCGATCCGCTTCGAGTTTTGGCCGAGGCTTCACTAGTTGAGCATGATACATGATGGAGGGTCTTCACTCCAAGTTTGGGCACATTTGGAGAAAATTTTGTCGTTTCAAAATTTTTGGCTTGCAAAACAGGTTTTTGGGTTCTATGCGTCGCGCTCAGCACGCGACCTACAAAATGGAGAGGTCCAAATCACAGGTGGCTTAAATTTTGGGATTTTTCATGATGAAATACACATGCTCAGCAATTTCCAAGGCATTTCATCAAGTTTTGGGTGATCAAAAGCTCAAAAAACATCATGAAAATCACCTTTCTGCCACTTTTTGCATCAGCAGGTAGTACTTCTGGGCGAATCCACTTGTGGAGGGTCAAATGGAGACCAAATTGAGAAATTCCACTTGTGTTGGAAAGTAGACATCCAGACCTTTCCAAAAAGCCCACTTGAACTCAATTTGGATGTCAGGAAGTGCCCTAAAAGTAGCTGCTCAGGCGTGCGGTGCACAGGGCTTTTTAGCCAAATTTTCACTGATCAGCTCAGAAATTCGCCCAGTTTTGACTGGTTTTGACTTGTGATGGGGTTTTTCACCCTCCTTGATGTAATTATTGGATATTTATATTGTTATGACACTTATTTACCTATTCTAGATGGTTCATTCATAAAATAGAAAAAATGTAATGAATGAATTGGTTTCCTAGCTTATAGAGGCAAGTTGTTTTGACTGCCTAGATTGTAGTGCTTAGTTTAGAATTGGTTGAAACAGCTCCTAGGATGATGAGCTCGACCCCTAGAGGAAAGAAAATGAGTTGGCTTGCCTATATTATGTATTTTCTTAGTCATTTTCAGGGTTGGACTCTTGGGATAGCTTGAGACTATATTGTACATATCTTATCAGCATTTTTGGCAAAGGAAAGACCAGGGTTTTGTAGCACTATTTGGGATCCATGTGGCTTTATGTCTTGATGGTGTGTTTCTTTTAGTTCTTGTAAGTTTTGTATGTGCATCATTATCTTTAATGAATCTTCTCTTATTAAGCAAATGAAGTGTTAAGGTAGAATCCATGAAACTGCCATGCTCTGCCTTTAAATTTGTTTAATATTCTATGTTTTCTTCAGTTTAAGGAGAATCCTTGAGACCCCTTGCTCTCCTTAGCCTCTCACTGGTCTGATCTATCCATCTCACCTACTTTAAGGCATCAAAACAATTTCCTATCTTGCCCTAAGTGGACCTCTGCAAAAAGCTGTGCCTCATCCCCGCACCCAAAATTGCCTTTCCCTTGATTTCAAAAAAATCATGAAAAATCAATCCTAAACTCTTTGTACTTAATACCTAGCCTAAAATCAGTCATCAATTCAGTCATCTCGAGCCTTTTCGATTACCTTTTGCCGAGTTTGACCCGGAGAGAGCCCTCTCTTGTCCTCGTAGGGCTAGCTACGAGGCTGGGCGTGGTTTGATGTGGCCTTGAGTCTTGTCTTATTTCAGCCTAAGGCAGATTTGAGTGCTAACATAGTGTCGACCATACTGGGGAAGAAATCTCGAATGGTTTTGTTGTTGATGAGTTTGTTTCACAAGTCTGAGACGGAGTTTGAAGTCACACTAGGTAGCTTTCAGAACGTTCTTGCTATGCATAAGCGAAAGTAGATAAATGTTGCTTCTTTCGATCTCCGGTTAGCTTGTGAAACTCTGATTTGCAGATCACCCCAGTACCTTTGATCGTTCTAGACCTTTGGATGATTGAGTCTAGAAAATGATTGGCTGAATTACTTGCATTATTTTGATCTCCTGATAAATACACTGGCTTTAAAAAGACATACAAGAGCTAATCCAGATCCGAATCCACCTCCTATTTATGAAAATCCGAATTTGATTGGAAAAATCCTCCGTCAAGAAAGCTCGGTGACTCCCTTGGTTAAATCTCATTCATGTCCTGCACTTTTTGAATACCTTGAAGAACTTCCTTTCAACGCAAGGTTTGAATTGTCATTGTTTAAAACTAAGTCCGAAAACGCTCTCGATTCTATTGTTCCTAATCCTGACTTTGCTGCAACTCTTGAATTTGAAAGGCATAATAAATTAATTGACAATTTTATCTTGAGGCACCTTCAGACCACCATCCAAGCAGCCAATCTTTCTGAGTTCTTAGAAGCCATATCTGCAAATATTGGATCCACCGTCACAGCATCTACCTCTAGAGTTCCTACTGAACTGCCTTTCATTCCTACCATTCCTTTGCAGCCTATAGTTACTTACTCCGAATCTACAACTAATTCCCCTTCTTCATCCCACATTGCTTCTCCTCCGCATACTCCTCATACAGTAGCAGCATCCACTCTGCCAACAACACCGAGAGTAAATCCACCTAGAGAAATGGCTGCTCGCTTTGCACCTCTTGCTTTACCTCAGCAATTGCATGATATGCCCGCGGATTATCAGAGTAAAATTCCTTTATTTGATGGCACTCCTCAAAGTGTGTCCGCTCAGCAACACATAGACAAAATGGCAACTTTTTATGATTTATATGAGATTGATGATGAGGATGTAACTATGCGATTGTTTGTGCAAACATTCGGAGGAGAGGTAAGAAAATGGTTCAGAGGATTGGGAGCTAGAAGTATACCTACCTTGGCTGAACTTCAGAAGCAGTTTCTTGATCGTTGGGAACTTAGAAAGGATCCACTTCAGATTAATGCCGAGTACAATAATATCAAACGCAATCACGGCGAGTCTGTCCAAGACTACATTATCAGGTTCAATACAGTTTATAATGTTATCCCTGATGATTTAAGACCATCTAGAAAATACGCTCTTCTCAAATTCCCGGATGGCTTTGATCCGGAGATGGCTTATTCATTACGGGATAGAGATCCACCTACTTTAGAAGATATACAAAAGATTGTTGTCAATGTTGAGGCAAATCTGAACGACAAGAGAGCACGTTTGAAGGCTAAGAAAAGAGTGACTATAAAGGAAGAATCTACATCATCAGAACCACCTTGGCTTCGTGAGATGTTCAAAAGACTCAACCTTGACAAATCAGAATCGCAGATTCGTAATCCAAATTACCGTGGCCAGCAACAACCTCAGTATAGAATCAAGCAGCGTGAACCAAGAGTATAAGAGCCAGCAACCCAACAACCAATTAAAACTCCTCTTTTGCAGAATTTTGTAACTCAAGATTCAGATGAAGATGTTGATGTAGTAGGGGACCAAAATCACTTCTTTACTCCCGATGATCTGCCCATTTACATCACCGAAGAAGATGAGTATGGAGAAAGTTCAGGCGCCCAACAAGACAAAGATTTTATCTTGGCTAATAATGCAGATTTAGATGATTACCAAAGAGGACATTTGAATGCCTTGTCCACTCAACAGAAGCAGTATTCATTGAGGAACCGTGATGTGCCTATCAATCCCGTTCAGAAAAGAAAGGAAGCTACAACACCAAAGATGGATTCACCGACACCACCGAAGAAAGGAAAGGAGACAATTCATCCTACAACTAGCAATATATTAGCAACAGAAAGGACAAATCAGGTAGCTATAATCAAAGATAGAAGAAAAATTCCGGCCAAAGAAGTCGAAAAAGTTTCAGCATTTAGTTTGGAAAATGAAATTTCCAAATTAAAAATATCTATTCCTTTGACTGAAATCATGAAAAATAGCAGCTACCGAGGTCAAGTCTCCAAAATTCTGAACTTTGATCCCATGCTTGACACGGTGAACGTTGAAGATGATCAACTTGAATTGATCTTTGGGCCAGCATTGGATGGTCAGTCCCTTGATAGTGATGTTCCTCCCTTTTATATCAGTTTTAGATTGCATGAATATGTCTTGCATAATGCCATGTTCGATTCGGGTGCTTCACACAATTTGATGCCAAAGGCGATCATGGAGAAGCTGGGGTTAGACATAACAAGGAAATATCATGATTTATACTCATTTGATTCTAGCCGTGTGAGATGTATCAGGCTTATCAAAGATTTGGTTGTTAGTTTAGACCAAATCCCAGCAAAAAATGTCTTGATGGATATGGTTGTGGCAGACATTCCTCCATGTTTTGGTATGCTACTTTCAAGATCTTGGGGAGCTAAGTTGAAGGGTACTCTACAGTTAGACTTTTCTTATGCCACAATTCCAGTCTTCGGTCAAATGAGAAAGCTATATCGAGAGAAAAAGATGAAATATATGATAGCTAGTAAAGAGAAGCCGATCAATCATCCTGTAAATTATGTACATACAGATTTGGAGTCGTTTGTTTTATTTGCTAATAGTTTTAATGATCTAGATAGTCAGTTAGTTCAAGTGGAAGATATACCAGAGATCACTGAAAATTTCATAGAAGTTGTACAAAAGGAAAGAGGAGAAAAGCAAGCTATCATGGAGCAAACAGCTGAAGAAAAGGGCCATCAAACAGAAAAGTCAGAGGCAGTACAATTTCAGCACTTGGAGAGGATGAAGATGGTCTTTGGACCATGGATTTCGATGGCGCGGTAGGTAGTGATGGTGCTGGTATTGGTGTGTGGATTCGAAGTCCTTTTTCCACTCAAGACAAAGTTCCAAGAAAGGTGAGAGTGTGTTCCTATAAACTAGCATTTGATTGTTCAAATAATGAGGCAGAATAGGAGGCTCTCATTGCCGGCCTAAAGATTCTTAAGAAACTGAAAGCAAAGAAGATTGCAGTCTATGGTGATTCCGAGTTGGTAATAAAACAAGTTAAAGGTGGGTTTCAGGCCAAGCATCCTCGTATGAGAGAATATCAAAATGCAGTCTTAGATATTTTGAAGTTGTTTTCAGACCATACCTTGACATGTGTTACGCGCATACAAAATGGTGTTGCTAAGGGACTTGCTAAGGCAGCAAGAAATTTAAAAATTCCAATGAATTCTAACAACAAATTCGAGATTCATGTGAAGCATCGTCCCACTGTTTCGGACAATTAGCGTTCTTGGCAATTTTTTCAAGATGATGAAGAGATCAATGAGTTTCTGCAAAATAAGGGTAAGTTCAAGGATTCCTCAATAGATACTGAAAATGATAATGGCATTGACGATATACAAATCAGTCAATTGGACGTGCTACAACTTAAGGACAACATTATTCCTAAGGGATTGATTCCTTTAGAGGAGCTGTTTGACCAAGATGATGTGGCCCGCAAACCGACATTGAGACCAACTGAAAAAGGTGTTGAAGAGGTAAACATTGGGACAGCTGAAAATCCCAAGATGGTTAAGCTATCAAGGTCATTGTCACCAAGGTAAAAGCTGAATATATGAAATTGTTGTCTTTATTTTCTGATGTATTTGCATGGGATTACTCAGATCTTAAAACATATGATACAAATATCATTCAACATACTATTCCTATTAAGCCAAATCAGAAGCCTTTTCATCAAAAGTTGAGGAGAATAAATCTAAAGTTGCTGCCATCAATTGAGAAAGAGGTAAACAGATTGTATAAGTTAGGAATAATTGTGCTTATCCGATTTTCAGATTGGATATCAAACTTGGTGCCCGTAAGAAAGAAGATAGGTGAGATCCATTTATGTATTGACTTCAAAAATTTAAATAAGGTGTCCTTAAAGGACAATTATCCGCTGCCCAAAATGGATCATATATTGCAGCGAGTAGTTGGAGCATCAAGGATGTCACTACTCGATGGTTATTCAGGTTACAATAAGATTTTAGTGCATGAAGATGACCGTGACAAGATAGCGTTCACCACTCCATGGGGAACATTTCATTATGCAAAGATACCGTTTGGTTTGAAAAATGCAGGAGCTACCTTTCAGCGTGCAATGGACGTGGCTTTCGCCAACGAGAAAGATGTATTTTTGGTTGTTTATCTTGATGACCTAACCATGTTTTCAAATTTTGATGAGGAACATTTGTATCATTTGAAAATTGTTTTCCTAAAGTGCAGAAAATATGGCATCTCATTAAATCCTAAAAAGAGTCTTTTCGCCATGGATGAGGGCAAACTTCTTGGCCACATCATATCTAAAGATGGCATTCATATTGATCCATCACGAGTTGAAGCCATTCAGCAAATTGAACAACCCCGGAACAAAAAAGAAATTCAATCCTTCAATGGTAAACTGAACTTTCTGCATCGCTTCATTCCAAATCTAGCAGAGCATCTTAGAGAGATCACAAGCATGCTCAAGAAGGGCAGTCAGGTAAAGTGGACCGAAGAAGTGGTTAAATCATTTAATTTAGTGAAGTTAGCTCTTTCTTCAGCTCCTATTTTGATCAGCCCCGACTACACTCAAGACTTTACTTTGTTTTCATTTGCTTCTGAGCACACTTTGGCAGCTGTACTAATGCAGAAGAGAGAAGGTGTAGAAAAGCCCATTTCTTTTTTCAGTCACATTATTAGAGATAAAGCATTGAAATATAACATCATTGAGAAGCAAGCACTTGCGATCGTAAAGGCCTTGAAATATTTCCGTGTGTACATATTGCATTCCCATATTCTAGCTTATGTTCCTAATGCAACAGTTAAAGATATTTTAGTACAGGCAGATCCAGAAGGGAGAAGGGGTAAGTGGATTGCTGCATTTTTAGAGTATGATGTTGAAATTAAACCCACCAAACTGATCAAAGGTCAAGGACTCGCCAAGCTAATGGCTGAAACAAATCTGCAAATCCTAGACATAAATTTGATTGCTGCCATGTCTGATGAAGATGAGGAAAACCCATCCATTCAGGTATCTGAAATGTTTCTTTCTTCTCTGTGGTACGCTGATATTTTATATGTACTTCAGCATCTATCTTCGCCTCCTGGAATGCCAAGAAACAGAAGTAGAACATTGAAATTGAAGGCTGCCAAATTTTGCATTCTCGATTCAACATTGTTTTGGAATGACCCTGGTGGAATGTTATTGAATTGTTTGGTAGAGGAGGAAGCCCAAAGAGTCGTAGAAGAATTTCATAGAGGGAAACGTAGAGGTCATTTTTTTTGGAAGACCACGGAAAACAAGATTCTAAGGGCAGGCTATTATTGGCCTTCATTATTTTCAGATGTATATAAGGCTGTTAAAAATTGTCACGAATGCCAAATTTTTCAAGGAAAGCAGAAGCTCCAGCCTTTGCCTCTCAAACCAATTGAAGTCAGCGCACCTTTTCAGCAGTGGGGATTGGATTTCATTGGTGAAATTCATCCGGCATCATCAGGACATCATCGATGGATATTGACAGCCACAGACTACTTCACAAAATGGATTGAAGCAATTCCTACTCGACAAGCTACGGATGTGGTAATTATTTCTTTTCTTGAGACCAATATTTTGTCACGCTTTGGATGTCCAAGTAAGTTAATAACGGATAATGCAGCAGCGTTTAAGTCAAAAAGGATGATTGAGTTTTGTTACAAGTACAATATTAGCTTGGGACATTCAACCGCATACCACCCTCAAGGAAACGGATTGGCAGAGTCATCAAATAAGTCCTTGGTCAATATCATTAAGAAATTGTTGGAAATCAGCAAAAAGGGCCGGCACAAGAAATTGATAAATGCACTATGGGTGATCCGGATTTAAACAGGAACGCAATAGATTACAGAGATAACCATAAATACAGAGGTGCGATAACCATAAATAAAGAGATGCAACGGAAATAACACTTCATTTCATTAATGGAAAATACCGAAATATGCTTACAACCAGAATTGGAAATAAACCAGCTAGGACGATGGTAGCTTATCTCTGAGAAGAGATGTGCCGCTACATGTCTCTGAACTGTTCCCAACTTCTGTTACAATGAGGCTCGAAGGCCTATTTATTATTGAGAAACAATGGAAACCCTTCACATTCCAAAACCGACCCTTAGAAGATGAAACGCCAAATTGTGGGCCCCGTTTTGGGTAAATTGGTACATCAATTTCCCGGGGTCGTAACTTTGGCATACGATCTCCGTTTGACGCATATGATAGCTTGTTAGAAAGATCTATCCGAGAACTACCACTTTTGGAAGGGCAACATCGGTCCACATGGACCCATGTTGCCTCCGGATTCCCCAAAAAACATCGTTTAGGGCCTCAAAAACGGCTCCGGAAGTTCAGGACCCGAAAAACTGCTAAAAATAGTAAGTTGTGCTACAATTAAGGAAACTGAAAATGCTGAGAAAGACAATGGTGGGGGTCCAGGTGGACTTGGCAGGTGGCACCAATATCCACCTGGATCATTCCTCCCCCCTTAGGAAGCAATGGTCCCCATTGCGTTGAGTTCCTCCATCTGCTGAACTTGTTCTGCACTGTCTGATGTGTCCAGTAATGGTGGGAAGCATGGTTGATGACGGTCCACATTGAACACTTGGTGCAGGTGAAAGAGTGGAGGAATGCTGTGCTCCAAAGCATTGTTCCCCACAAGCTTGGTACTGCTGTAAAGACCATGTTGGAATGGTCTGAGCTTCTGATGGGTTCTGGTAAGGCGTTCCTTCTGTCGATGCAACCAGACTTTGTTGTCCACCTGAAGCTTGTGTGGTACCCCTATGGGTGAGGAGAAGTTGTTCCTGTGTTCTGTCATGATCGTATCCCTTTGCTGCTGCTGCGTGGAGGAACCCTTTGCGGGGGTCATGGATGTAGCAACGATCTTCCCCTTACTTGGGAGTGAACCATACAGATGAATTTCCTGGTCTGTGAGATGAGCTTGCTGCCTTTCTTAGCAGTGATCAAAGAGGTGGCAGTAGGTGGGGCTATCTCTGGTATCCTGTATAATGAATTACTCAAAGAAATAATGACAGCACGAGGCCTTGACTCATACACAGCATGTCGCCTCCACAAGTATGGCTGGCCTAATAATACATCACAAACATCCAGAGGTGTAACATCACACGATACCTCGTCTGTGAATGGTTTGATGTTGTAGGGAAGGCGGCACTGCTGGCGAACTTTGAGATCTCTTCCTTCATGAAGCCACCCGATGCTGTATGATGTGGGTGTGGTGTAGTCGGTAGGCCCAACCGCTTCACGACCTCTGCTGAAATGAGGTTCTTTTGGCTGCCACTGTCGACAATGAATTGTAGCGGCGAACCCTCACCCACATCTGTGAGTGGAAAAGACGTTCCCCTCCTCTGGCTCTTCGGGCTCATTCTTCTGGATCTTGGCAGTGGCAACAGTGGCGCTGGGATCCGCATCAATGATCTGCTTCCCTTTTCCATTCCCCTTTTCAGGTTCTGGTTCAGGGTCGGAACATGTATCTGATTCGGAAGCCTTCAACTCGGCCACCAATGACTGCTTGGTCCGACACTCACTTGTGTTATGAGTGGAACACTTGTGGAAATCACACCACTTTCCTGTGTCCTTCTTCGGCTTTGTGGTGTTGTTCTTTTCTTGCGGCTTCGACGGGTTGTCTTGGGTCACCCCACCTTGGCTCTGTCCTTTGGGCTTCGGATTTGCAGATCCAAAGTCTCGCTTCTTCTGTTTGAACTTTTGCTCGATTTTGACAGCATATCGGTATGATGTGCCAAGTGAGGAGATGTTCAATAACTCCATCTATTCCTGGATGTATCTGTGTAGGCATCCACGGTATTTGAGTACCAGATGCAGCTCAGAATCTTTGATACCCAACTGTGTGCGAAGGGTGTGAAAAATGTTTGTGAACTCAGGCACATCTTGGTCCC
>APFE030950190.1:0-15955 GCA_000404065.3 Pinus taeda | reverse complement strand
TAGCTACTTATCTGCCAAGATTTAACAGTTTGGACAGATTTCCTTCTCTATTCTACAACATAAAAATTGAAAACATGGTATGATCCAGATTAGACTATTGGACCACCCATCAAAAATCGAGTTTTTACCAAGACTGATACAGACATTGCCTTCCTAGGGAAATATGAGATCTTTGCATTAGTCAAAGCTGAGCATATTTGGACCTTTGATATCCAATCATGAAATATGAAACCTATTGGTATAGGTATCCAACAAGATGCCCCTCTAGATTGACAACTATCCTTATAGCAGGATGAACTATCAGGGAGATCTTGACTTGCCACTTTCGCTCAAGCAAGCATGGGGACCAAACGGTAATTGTTAAGTTGCTATTTTTATGGTGCATTTCATATTTTTATCACATGTATATGGTACTAAGTGTAAAATATGTGGTATGCAGACATAGCACCGGTAAAACTAGCAAGAAATGTAGGAGGAGCCACAGCGCCTGTGGCTGCAGATTGGGGAACATCGTCATCTTGTCAGGGTCCAGAGGATAGTGTGCTACTCGTTTATCTACACCGTAGATGTGGGTACCCTTGACCAGAGTTTCTGAGTGTGGATGGCATGAGATAGACGATCAATACATATATGAGTGTGATGACCTTCCCTTAGAGTGGGGAAGTATCATGCAGTGCATGGCGATCGCTAGTCATGCAGTATGTGATCTACATGCAGGTGGGACAAAACCTTTGGTGCATGATCCTTCGGATAGTGACTAGATATGGGGACATGTGGGTCACTTTAATTTTGATTTTTGTAACATGTTATGGGCATATCAGATGTATTTAGAGCTATAGGCTCTGAACACTTATATGATACATAATATGATTATGCATTTTTACATGACGATGATGGTTCACCATGTTTTTTAATTATGGTTATCTTATGTGGTATACATGTGATAAATTCCAATCTAGAATGTTATTTGCAATGGTATCTACATAGTTATTTTGGGCTCTAGGAACTTGACTAAAAGTAATGGTTTCAAATTCATGTACCTGTTAGCACCTGAATCTGCCTCAGGCTGAAGCAAGGAAAAATTCAGGGTAACCACAAACCACGCTTAGTCTGGTAGCTAGCCCTACCAGAATAGGAGAGGGCTCTCTCCGGGTCACACTCAGTGAATAGATGAATGAGAAGGACTTAGATGACTTTCAAACGAACTATTTGTCTTAGGCTAGTAAGTGAAAGTGAAAACAAGGAGTGATTTTTATGAATGACTGTATTTCTAGGATGTTATGGGACCACTGAACCTCAATGAACATAGAACTAAAAATGAAGGCACATATTATTTCGTGAGGCAAGGTAGGCTGAAAGCATAGAAATTTAGTTTTAAAATGTGGCAGGATGGAAATATTGATTAAGAAGTTGAAAAGGGCATAGGAGACGAATCCTTTTCAAACAGAAGAATGAACGCTATATATGAAATTTTCCCACAGGTAGAGAAATAGAATTGAATTTTACCTGATCTCACTCAAAAAATTTCACCAGAAATGGATACGAAATGAAACTATGGAACATAACAAAGAAATGGAGAGAATGATTAAGAAGTTGAAAATGGCATAGGAGATGAATCCTTCTCAAACAGAAGAATGAACACTGTATATGAAATTTCCCCACAGGTAGAGCAATAGAATTGAATTCTACTTGATCTCACTCGAAAAATTTCACCAGAAGTGAATGTGAAATGGAATACAAAAAATAACAAGATACATATGAAACATAAGAGGAACACTTGCTATAATCACAACCACAAGAATCTCATGAAACAGAGCCGCTGCCTTTCATTAATTCTCTGTAAAAATATACAATGCGGAAACAAAGTTTCTTTCCCACAGTCTCCCAGAAGTTACAAGCCAACCAACCCTTTGCAAATAACTTGCATACAATATATAGAATGTGTGAGGAAGAGGTAGAACGCCTAGGGGTTGGGAAGTTACTCAAATCATTTCGAAATGGAGATGGAGAGCCAACCATCAGCTACAGGGGCAGCGCTACAAATATGACATTTGGCTTTGGGGTGACCGTTTTCCTTCCTTCTCCACTTGGATAGAATCCAATCTGGAGAAAAAATATTTTAAATGCCGCCTTTTGTGCCAAAAACCGAAGTGTAGATGAGCGGGCCCACTTGGAGAAGTCGTGAACTGAAATTTCGCGAAACGGAAACAAATTGGCAATTTTTCCTCTGTGCGCCGCACGCCCTTTCTTTGTGCATCATGCTAGTTTGGAGCCTTTTTTGGGGCACTTCTGCGTGTCCAAAATGTGCCCAAGTGGGCTTGTTGGAAAGCTTGGTCTGTTTACTTTCTAACCTCACTAGAATTTCTGAATTTGAAGCTCATTTTCCCCTCCAAATATTCATTTTCCCAAGATTGCTTTCTGTGTGTCTAAAAAGTGGCAGAAAGGGCATTTTTGGGTGTCTTTTGACCTTTAGGAGACCCAAAACTTATCAAAATTTCCAGCCCGGACACCAGTAGATGCATTTTTCAATGTTGAATCTAGAAATGCAAACCTTTTCTCGATTGGAGTGCTAGAATTTTAGCGTCGCGCAGGGTGCACAACGCACAGGGAGAAAATCCCTGTTTTTCGCCCAAAATCTTCCCTGTGACCAAAATTTGCCGAAATTTTTTGAGATTTGGGCTGGACGTTCTCTATGGGGTGCTTTGTTGAATCAAGGAGGCCTCAGCCAAGATCTTGAGCCTATCTTTCTCTTTTTCCCTTTTTTCCCTTTTTGTGGCTTTCCTCAGTTTTGCTTTCAAACTCCTTATTCGGGCTCTCAAACTCAAGTTCCGTGCCCTATAATGACGAGCCATGTGTCTCAGCAGTGTGTTGTCTTTGTCGGCCTTGTTCAGCATTTTGTCCAGATGCATGTTGACTCTCTCAAGAACAGACTCACGATCATCCATAACCTGTTGCTCCAATGAAGTAAATTCAATCCTCCTCTGCTGGGCAGTTAGGCGATCATCACGGATGTTCTATAGCTCCATGATCACATGTTGGTCTTCCATTTGTTTGTTTCTCTACTCCAGATGCTTGATGACCCATCTAGCCCTCTCGAAATTTAGCATCAAGTCTTTGATCTCCATGTCCTGCTCCTGAATGTTCATCCTAAGTTTGGCATTTTCTGCCTCTGTCTCTTCATCCGGAATGAGGATGACACTGATCTCCTGTGTACTTGATGGCCCCTCATCATGCACAGGGTCCTTGCCCTTGTCCAATACCTATGTAGTCGATGCCGGAAACGAGGAACCTTCCACCCCGGGTTGAGATAACACTCACTTTGCTGCTGCAAACAAAGGCCTGGTGCCTTTCGGATAGCCTCTCTCATATGTGACAGAAAATGGCACCACAGTGATCTCATGGCTCTCATGCTAATGAGAATGACCACCTATCTCATGTTTTGCCTCTGATACTACCTGTGGAATGCTGAAGAAGTCACGAGAGATGAAGTCCTCCCAAGCAATGGCCTGTAATCTCAACTGATGGTCTACCAAAATCTGGATAAGAGCAAAGTGATATACGTTGTTGAGCTGTTGTCGAGGGGTCTTGTGCTGCATGAATTTCCTCATCCTCTCTATGTTTCCGCAAATGAACAATGGGAGGTTCATCATACGCACCCTAGTGAAGTGCATGAGTAACCTGATGTGATAGGCATAAAGGCAAGAAAACCTCCCCTCACAACTGAAGTATTTCATGATCAATCTCATGAGCGGAGCATAATCATCTCTCAAAAATCTGAATGGGAAAACTCTCGTAAGCTGACTCAAACAACTGGCTTTTATGTAAGGCTCATAAAGCTCCCTCTCCACCTTCATCTTCTTGTGCCACTATTCTCCAAAATTTGGTATGCCTGTTGCCACTGATATGGTCTCGAGTGTCAATGTGAAAGTGACCCCTGCCAAGATAGACTGTCCTCCATGTAGGTGAAGTGCAAAGAGGCAGGCCAACTCATGATGAATCCTGACATTTGCCACCCTCTGACAAAATTCAAAACATGCCCTGGAAACAAGACATAGCGAGAGGGCATGCCTGCAACTCAGTGAGGGTGTTTGGTTCATCCCTGACATGTCTGCCACTCCTAGTTCTCCGGGGAGCCTGTTCTCCTGAAGCTGTATCACTGTGGATTTCCCCCTCATAATCTGATGAAGTCTCCGATGCCATTGCTGTTGTTTGTACCCTGAATTTCTTTGCTGCCCTCTGAATCCACTGAAAAGATAGATGCTCTGCAAATATGCCACCAAGGGGACAATAAAAGAGGGGAATTTAGGAGGGGAATGATGAAAAGAGGAATAGGGTTTAAAAGGAGAAATTTACAGGGATTTGGGAGTGTTTGAGTATGGTGTTGATGAGGTATGGTTTGGATGTTTTGAGCCATAGGAATAAAGGGGACAAATGGATATGATTACATGGAGCTAGGGTGATTACCAAGGGAACTTGCTACAGGGGAATTAGCTAATAGAGGTAAGGTAGGAGCATGCTTTAACAATAAAGTCACTATAGAAAAACCCTAGCTTTCTTGACCCTTTCTGTATCATCTTTGTTTTACCTTTAAAAATTTTGCATTTGATTTCATGGTCATCATAACAACATCCCCTTTCAAGTTTAAACACCAATGATGAAGGTAGTTCGGCTACCTCTCCAACCTTGAGGGTCATTCACAAACTTTTTGGGCAATATAGTGTGTTTTGGGCTTATAAGTCTATGCATTGTGTGCTCTACCCAGTGCGCCGCGCGTCGGGTATGCGCCGCGCTAGTGGCAATTTTGCACTGTGGCCGGGCTCCTAGTGCGCCGCGCGCCCTGAGTGCACTGCGCCACCTTGTGTGTGCGCCGCGCACTGTCACAGTTGCCCAACTTGCTTTGCAAAACAGGGGAGGAGGTTTTAGTGGTGAATTTAGGATGATTTTCTTAGGAAACATGATGGAGGGGAGGTGAGAATGGCGAGGGGTGAGGGGACAAGGGTAAGGGAAGCAGGACCTTGGTGGCATCCTCACAATTTTGCAACTCCATTTATTGTTTTTCTTGGTGATCTTTCCATGGATGGCTTTGTGCTTTTGGGTACCATTTAAACATCTTATAAACGCCATATCATTGACAAAATTGATGTACAAGAGGTGTCATAAAGCCTACCTCTTGATTTGATGAGCTTCACGAAGGCTTGGAACGATTTTGCCTTGTTTTGAACTGCTGGACTGTGTGTGCCGTGGGCTCTTCCCAGTGCGCCGCACGCCTTATATGTGTCGCACCTGTGTAATTTCTCAAAGGCGGACTGGCTGTGTATGCGTCGCGCGCGGTGGATGCGTCGCGCTCCTGCCTGTGTGTGCCGCGCTTCTCAAATCACCTACCCACTCACTCAAATGCTCACCAATCTCACTCTCCCACCTTTGCAATGTCTTTTTAAATCTCCAATGGCACAATGGCTTTGCTTTGGGCCACAATATGTATTTATAAGCTTGAGAGAAACTGATTTGATTTTTTCCTCTTTAAAAACCCATTTTCTAATGTTTGTGTTCTGCACTTTTTCATTGACTTTTACAGCATTCTGTTTTTTCCATTTTCTTCAAAATTTTGGCTCTGTTGATGAAATTTTTGGCATTCTTCTGTGGGGATTGTGTGACTGGGCCTCTGGCTTTAACATCCATGACTGCATTTGCAAATTTCAACTGTCGATTTTTTGGACAATTTGTCATGGTTGACCTTGTTTGACTTTTCTTCAAAACAGAGTTTTGAAGAAGAGTTGATGTCTCTTGCGATGATGATGAATCTTTCTGCACTGTAGGTGTATAAGGTCTCCCTCTGGCCTGCATGGCTTGTTTCTGGACATGTTTTTTCAAGGACCAAACTAATGAATTTCTAGACCCAAACCAAAAATGACTCTGTCCTGAAATAGGACTAGACCTTGACTATCATGAATTTTATTGATTTTGGACCAAGACCTGTACAAGCATGGGCCAGACATGAGGGAAACTGACTAGCATGACTTTCTTCGTCAGGTCATGGCATGTCCATAGCGGAATGCAACTGGAAGAGAGAGGAGCAGGACACCTAATCATGAAATGCATAAAGAGTTTTGATCCCTGACGGAGGACTTGACCAAACCAACTCTAACATTGGCTCCAATGGGGGATGGTAGCTCCTTGGAGGTGCCAAGAACAGCAGATCTCTGGAGGAGCTAGACAGTGCCTCTTGGTCCATTGGGCTACGGAGTCATCATTTTGATAAACGGCACAAGACTCTGACTTATTTACAAAACTGGAGTGACCAAGAAATTGACTCAAACTTGACAATTGGAATAACTCAAAAACTGACTGTACATACTGAAACCAAACTAAAATAAAAATGGTATTTACAATGACAGTGGAAGCAGCGTTCATAGATCAACAGTGATACCGTTTGAGCAGTCGACCATTGATCAGCCCTCCAGGACAATCTTCTTCGTTTATTTCCTTTAGAAGGAATGCATTCTGACCCCTTTATGTTGCGATCTTGAAAGGACCTTTCCACAAATTTTCAAACTTTCCGTGCTTGCCTTTCTCCTCATTTCTTACATCCCATTTCAGCACTACATCGTCCACCTGAAACCTATCCATCTTTGCCTTTCTATCATAAATTTTCTTGATTTTCTCCTGCAATTTGGATGTGTTCTTGAAGACTTCTTCTCTTGTTAGCTGTAAGTGGATCATTTGATTCAGCCTTCTCTGCATGGGGTCTTCCTCACTGCCAGCCTCCTGAAGGAGTTTGATCACCGGGGCAGCAAGAGAAGCGGGAAATACTGTGTCCACTCCATAAACAAGCTCAAATGGTGACATACCGATGGATTTTTTGTGAGTGATCCGATCTGCCCAAAGCGCATGAAGCAACCTCTTGTTCCAACTCTTCTTATTTATTTCTAGCAGCTTTTTGATGATGTTGACCAAAGATTTAGTTGAAGATTCCACCAACCCATTGCCTTGCGGATGGTAGGCGGTTGAATGGCCCAAAATTATGTGATACTTATGACAAAATTCCACCATCCTTTTCTATTTAAACACTGCTGCATTATCATTGATTAATTTGTTGGGACAACCAAAGCGAGACAAGATGTTATTTTCGAGAAATGAAATTATTACCGTGTTCGTCGCTTGTCTGGTAGGTGCTGCCTCAATCCATTTTGTGAAGTAGTCGGTGGCTGTAAGGATCCATCTATGTTGTCCGGAAGATGCGGGATGAATTTCCCCAATGAAATCCAAGCCCCACTGCTGAAAAGGAGTACTCACTTCGATAGGCTTGAGTCGCAAAGGCTATAACTTCTGTTTTCCTTAAAAAATTTGACACTTATGACAACACTTTACCATCTTATGCACATCAGCAAACAAAGTAGGCCATTAGTACCCTGCTCTCAAAATTTTGTTAGCTGTTGATTTCCAAAAAAGATGACCCCCGCACTCTCCTCCGTGGAAATCTTCCATGGCTTTCTTTGCCTCCTCTTCGACCAGACAGTTTAACAAAATGCCACCGCGATCTTTCCAATACAATGCGGAATTCAAAATACAAAACTTGGAAACCTTCAGTTTAAGTGTTCTTGCTTTGTTTCTAGCCATGTTGGGCGGTGGTGATAGATTTTTCAGCACATATATTATATCATAATACCATGGGGACAAATCAAACATTTCGGATACCTGCACTGAAGTTCCTTCCTCATTCTCATCGGTCATGGTAGCGATCAGATTTATGTCTAATGCATGCAAGTTTGATTCAGCCATTAGTTTCGCCAACCCCTGTCCTTTGACCAGCTTAGTAGGCTTTATTTCCACATCGTATTCTAGCAAGGCTACGATCCATTTGCCTCTTCTCCCCTCCAGATCGGTCTGCACCAAAACATCTTTTACAGCAGTATTAGGAACATAAGCCAGAATGTGAGAGTGTAGAATGTATACCCGGAAATAATTCAATGCTTTCACCAATGCTAGAGCTTGCTTCTCAATGATGTTGTACTTTAACGCTGCATCCCTTATAGGTCTGTTGAAAAATGCAATGGGTCTTTCATGACCTTCTCTCTTCTGCAATAATATTGCTGCCATAGTATGCTCTGAAGCAAAAGAAAATACTATGAAATCCTGAGTATAGTCTGGGCTTACTAGAACTGGAGCTAAAGAAACGACCAATTTGACCAAGTTGAAAGATTTTACCGCCTCGTCTGTCCATCTCACCTGGATGTCCTTTTTAAGCATGTTTGTCATTTCTTTCAAGTGTTCTGCAAGATTGGGTACAAAACGACGCAGAAAATTCATCTTACCATTGAATGATTTTATTTCCTTTTTGTTTCTAGGTAGATCGATTTGTTGAATTGCTTGCACACATGCTGGGTCTATACGAATGCCATCTTTTGAAATGATGTGCCCAAGTAATTTTCCTTCCTCCATGGTGAACAAGCTCTTCTTTGGATTCAACGATAAACCACATTTCCTGCATTTTTGAAAGACAATTTTTAGGTGATGCATGTGTTCTTCATCAGATTTTGAAAACACTGTCAAGTCAGCCAAGTACACCACCAAAAATACATCCTTCTCATTTGCAAATGCCAAGTCCATTGCCCGCTGAAATGTGGCACCTGCATTCTTCAAACCGAATGGCATTTTGGCATAGTGAAATGTTCCCCATGGAGTGGTGAACGTTGTTTTGTCTCTATCATCTTCATGGACAACAACTTGATTATATCCGGAATAACCATCCAGCAGTGACATATGAGATGCCCCCAATACTCGTTGGAGTACATGGTCCATCTTGGGCAGCGGATAGTTGTCCTTCAATGAGACCTTGTTTAGGTTTCTGAAATCAATGCATAGGCAGATCTCACTGGTTTTCTTTCTTATGGGTACCAAATTAGAAATCCAATCTCAAAATCTGATGGGCACAATGATACCTGAGTTGTACAACCTATTTACCTCTTTTTCAATGGATGGCAGCAACATTGGATTGATCCTTCTCAGCTTTTGTCTAAATGGTTTTTGATTGGGCTTGATAGGTATAGTGTGTTGAATGATATTTGTATCATAGGTCTTCAAATCTGAATAGTCCCAAGCAAATACATCTACAAATGAAGCCATCAAGTTGATATATTTGTCCTTGGTTTTTTGCGGTAGTGTCTTGGACAATTTTACCAATTTTGGATTTGCTGCTATACCGATGTTGACCTCTTCTACACCTTTCTCTATGGGCTGCAAAGTTGGCTTGCGGGCAACATCGTCCTGATCGAAAAGGTCTTCAAGGGGTATCAAGCCTTTAGGAATGATGTTATTCTTCAGCTGTATTACGTCCATTTGATTGAGCTGCACTTCATCTATACCATTCCCTTTGTCTTCATCATTTTCCTCATCGATTGAGGTTTCTTCAAACTGGCCTTTGTTGAGCAGAAAATCTTTAATCTCCTCGTCATCTTGAAATACTTTCCAATGTCGTTGATTGTCTAGAATGGTTGGACGGTGCTTGAGATGGATTTCAAATTTATTGCTGGAGTTCATGGGGATCTTCAAGCTGCTCGCTGCCTTGGCAAGAGCATCAGAAATACTATTTTGGATTCTTGGCACACATGTCAAAGTGTATTCGGAAAACAGCTTCAAGATGTCCAAAACTGCATTTCAATAGTCCCGCATCCTAGGATGTTTTGCTTGATATTCACCTTTGAGCTGTTTTATTACCAACTCGGAGTCGCCATATATCAAAATCCTCTTTGCATTTAGCTTTCTAAGAATCTGCAGGCCAGCAATCAGAGCTTCATATTCAGCTTCATTATTTGAACATTCAAAGGCCAGCTTGTAGGAGCAAACTCTCACACTGCTAGGTACTTTGTTTGGGGCAGAGAAAGGACTGCTTACCCAAATGCCAATACCAGCTCCATCATTCCCTACCGCTCCATCAAAATCCATGGTCCATAAGCCTTCTTCTTCTTCTTGCAAGTGCTGAAAATCCTTTTGCTATCCATTGTTTGTTTGCTGTCCATTGTTCTCAACTGTTGCCCAATCTTTTGTTGCTTTTCTTGTCTTTCTTTTTCCAAAATCTCTCTAAAATTATTTGTTATCTCTGGAATGTCGTCTACTTCTACCATCTGACTATCTATTTCATTTAAACTATATGAAAACAAAACAAAACAAAAGATTCTAAATCTGTATGTACATAGTTTACAGGATGATTGATCGATTTCTCCTTGCCTGTGATCATGTAATTCATATTTTGTTCTCGATATAGTTTCCTCATTTGCCCAAATATCGGGATTGTTGCATAGGAGAAATCCATCTATAGTGTCCCTTTTAATTTCGCCACCCAAGACCTGGAAAGAAGCATGCCAAACCTTGGAGGAATGTCTGCTACCACTACGTCCATCAGCACATTTTTCATAGGAAGTTGATCCAAACTCACAACTAAGTCTTTGATGAGCCCTATACACCTTACTCTTCTAGAATCGAATGAATAGAGATCATGATATTGTCGGGTGATGTCCAGACCAAGCTTGTCCATGATAGCCTTGGGCATGAGATTATGAGAGGCTCCGGAATTGAACATGGCATTGTGTAGCACAAAGTCATGCAACCGTAAACTGATGTAGAAAGGTGGCACCTCGTTGTCATGGGACCCACCATTTGATACTGGTCCAAAAATCATTTCTAGCTAATCCTCTTCTACATTTACCATGTCGGACATTGGGTCCCAATTCAACATTTTAGAAATCTGTCCTTTATAACTGCTGTTCTTCATGATTTCAGTCAAAGGGATGGAGATTTTTAACTTAGAAATCTCATTCTCTAAGCTAAAAATGGGAGTTTTTTCTACCTCCTTCACTGGGATCTCCTTCCTTTCCTTTTCTTTTGAGGTGGTGGGTTGCTGTGATTGTTCTACAGGTTTTGATTTGCTGCTCTCCGGACCAACCACCTCCTTTCCTTTTCTTTGTGTAGCTGATAAATCATTCTTTGTTTTTTCACCCTCCCTCTTTTTCTGAATTGGTATGGCCGGCACATCTCTATTTCTAAGTGAATATCGTTGTTGTTGTGCAGACAGAGCATTCATATACCCCCTTTGATATTCTTCTGATTCTTCTTCCAACACATTGTCGCTAGCTAGAATAAAATCGGTGTCTTGGTATGCAGCTGAATTCACTGCACATTCTTCTTCTTCGGTAATGTAACTAGGCAACTCATCTGGAGTGAAAAGATGGTTCTCTTCACCCATTATGCTCCCTTGCTCATCTGATTCTGGTCCATGCACAAAATTCTACTACAAAGGTGTTTGTACCGGCTATTGGGCTGCCTACTCCTGAGTTCCCTGCTCTCTTTCCTTTATCCTATATTGTGGTTGTTGTTGGCCATGAAATTTAGGATTCCTAACTTGTGGCTCTGGCTTGTCAAGTTTCATCCTTTCGAACATCTGTTCTACCTTTTTGAACATCTGCTCCATTGCAGAAGATTCTTCTTTCGCCATGGTTTTCTTCTCTGCTTTCTCTCTAGCCCTTTTGGACAGCAGGTTCGCCTCAACGCTAACTGCAATTCTCTGCATGTCTTCCATTGTAGCAGGTTCCCTTTCTCTCAATTGATAATCCATATCAGCATCAAAACCATCTGGGAATTTCACCATGGCTAGTCTCACGGGTGGCCTTAGATCATCTGGAATTTCATTGTACACTGTATTGAATCTCGTGCAATAATCTTAAACTGACTCACCAGCGTTTCTCTTGATTTGTTCGTATTCGGACATAATTTGAAGAGGGTTCTTTTTCACTTCCCAACAGTTCAAGAATGTTCTATGTAGGTCTGCCAAGGTGGCGATACTTACTCCCGGTAAACATCTGAACCATTTTTTCACCTCACCTACGAATGTTTGTATGAAGAGCCTCATTAACACGTTTTCCACATTGATATCATAAATTTCGAAGGAGTCTGTCATTCGCTCCTTGTGTTTGCTGCGCAGTAATACCACTAGGAGAGCCATCAAAGAATGGGATTTTGCTTTGGTAATCAGCGGGCATATCATCTAGAACTTGGGGTAGAACAAGGGTTACAAAACATGCAGCCATCATTTTTGGTGGTTTTGGCCTTGGAGGTGTTGGAGGAGTGTGCACAGTTTGCAAGGGGCTTGCACTTGTATTTTGGAGCGGTGTCACAATGTAACTATCAATTAATCTATTAGCTCTTTCTGTTTTGAGGTCTATAAGAAATTGTGGATCGTGGATAGTATAATCAACAACCCTTTCGGATTTAGACTCAAACAATGATATCTCGAACAGATCGTCAAACACCAGCTCTTCAAGATACTCAAAAATGTCGGGACATGAATGGGATTTGAACACAGGAGTTGTTGTGCTCTCTTGCCGAAGGAGCCTGGGGATAAAATTGGGGTTTTCGAAGATATGAGGAGGATCTTAGTCTGGATTTGCTCTAGTATATCGTCTCGAAGCCAACATGCTATTGAGAAAAATCACAGGACACAGCCAACTTGCTCAGCCTTTCTAATCTTAAGCCCATAATCTAGGAGCTTAAAATTATTAAGAAACAAGGGGATTTGATTTCAAACTTAGTCTTCCCCAGCGGATTCGCCACTATGTTAGCACCTGAATCTGCCTCAGGCTGAAGGAAGGCAAAATTCAGGGTAACCACAAACCATGCTCAGCCTGGTAGTTAGCCCTACCAGAATAGGAGAGGGCTCTCTTTGGGTCACACTCAGTGAATAGATGAACGAGAAGGACTGAGATCACTTTCAAACGAACTATTTGTCTTAGACTAGTAAGTGAAAGTGAAAACAAGGAGTGATTTTTATGAATGACCGTATTTCTGGGATGTTATGGGACCACTGAACCTCGATGAACAAAGAACTAAAAATGAAGGCACAGATTATTTCGTGAGGCAAGGTAGGTTGTTTGTAATCAAGGATCTAAGAGATCCTAAATAGATTCTAGCTACTGGTATTGCTGATGATTCCACAAGGTTGTATAAGTTTCACAACTTTGGGTCATCAAATCTTCCCTCGGTATTTGTTGTTCATAATGATGAAGAGAGCAAACTTTGGCATGAGCGATTTGGTCACTTAAACTATCCCTCCCTTCAGCATCTATGTAAAGAAAATATGGCGACAGGTCTTCCTATGGTATCTTGCAGAGATGGTGTTTGTTCCGGATGTGTACTCGGAAAACATCATCGGGACAGTTTTGAAAAACGTGCCTCTTGGCACGCCTCAGCCCCTTTACAGCTTGTGCACAGTGATTTATGTGGTCCACTTCCTGTTGCTTCATTCTCTGGCTGCAAGTATTTCTTAACTTTCATTGATGATTTCTCCAGACGCACTTGGGTATACTTCTTAAAACTCAAGAGCGAAGTATTTAACACATTTTAGGCCTTCAAAGCCTTTGTTGAAAAACAATCTGGACATCAAATTCTTAAGCTAAGAACTGATAATGGTGGAGAATATGTTAAAAACACATTCATCAACTTTTGCACCGAAAATGGAATTCAAATGCAACATACTGTTCCATACACTCCACAACAAAATGGTGTAGCTGAAAGGAAAAATCGCACCTTAAAGGAAATGGCTAATTGTATGCTGCAATCTAAAGGACTCATTCTTAGTTTTTGGGCCGAAGCAATTAATTGTGCAAATTATATAATAAATCGCACTCCTACTAAGGTTCTAAATAATATCACTCCAGAAGAAGCTTGGAGTTCCATTAAACCAGATGTAAGTCACTTTCGTGTTTTTGGAAGTGAAGCATGGGCCCATATTCCAGATGAAAGCATAAAGCTTTAGAACCTAAGAGTGAGAAATGTACTTTTGTTGGATATTCTGAAGATGTAAAAGGTTATAGACTTATTACATTTAAGTCCAAAAATGTTATCATTAGAAGAGATGTAAAATTTGATGAAAATAAATCGGCCTGCGAGCCTAGTTCGGCGGATGTGCCACCTTTTCCTATCTCTTCTACTTTTGAAAACATTTCTTCTTCAGATGATGAAAGTGAGGATGATAATCCTCCACCACCTTCTCAGGATCATCCTTCAGCTCCTTCAGCTCCTTCAGCTCCTTCACTTCCAAGATGGGTCCGCACTACTCGGGATGCAGCAGGTGATCTTGCCGGTGATCCTACCGATCAGCGCCGTACACGTTCTCAGTTTGAAAGAGCCTCTTCTTTACTGGCTCAAGCTCCAGTAAATCATGATCCTGACACTTTTGCAGAAGCTTCAGGCCATCCACATTGGGAAGCAGCTATGAATGAAGAATATCATTCATTGTTGGCAAATGATACATGGGATCTTGTTCCTCTACCAAAGGGACGCAAACTTGTTAGATGTAAATGGGTTTACAGAACCAAGTATGGACCAGATGGGAAAGTTGATAAACATAAAGCTCGTCTTGTTGCTAAGGGCTTTTCACAGGTTGAAGGCATTGACTACACTGACACCTTCTCCCTGTTGCCAAAATGAACTCTATCCGCCTTGTTCTTTCCCTTGCTGCCTCTTTAAAATGGGAAGTCCATCAGATGGATGTTAAATCTGCCTTCTTGCATGGGGACTTGCATGAAGAAATCTATATGGAACAACCCATTGGCTTCATCCAAACAGACTCCAGCCTTGTATGTCGACTTAAGAAATCTCTTTATGGTCTCAAGCAAGCTCCTCGGGCTTGGTATGCCAAAATGGATAACTTTCTTTTAGAATCTGGCTTTTCTAGGTGTCATTCTGACAATACTGTCTACACCAAGAAAGTGGGAAACTCTCTTATCATCCTTGTTCTTTATGTTGATGATCTTATTCTTACCGGTAGTGATCCCAACTTTATAAACCATGTGAAGTCCAGCCTTAAAAAAGAAATTTGAAATGACAGACTTAGGACACTTACACTATTTTCTCGGTCTTCAAGTCTTGCAATCCAAGGAGGGTATTTCCCTTTCCCAGTTCAAGTATGCTTGTGATATTCTTCGTCATTTTCACATGGAAGATTGTAAGCCAGCTCCTTCTCCCTTTCAGTCTGGAGTCAAACTTTCAGTCTCTTGTACTTCTCCTGAAGTTGATGCTACCTTATACCGTCAACCTGTAGGAAAACTCTTGTATTTAACCCATACTCGTCCTGACCTTTCCTTGCTGTTGGCCTTGTTGCTCGTTTTTTGCAAAACCCCCGTGAAAGTCATTGGAAAGCAGCTAAAAGAATACTTCGTTATGTTCGAGGTACAATACAGTTTGGGATTCATTACAGTGCCAAAGCAACTCCTCTATTAGTTGGTTTCACTGATTCTGATTGGGCTGGTGACCCTGATGATCGGAAGTCTACTGCCGGTTATGTCTTCACTCTTGGTTCAGGACCTATTACATGGGCTTGTAAGAAACAGGCTGCCATTTCTCTTTCGTCAGCAGAAGCAGAGTATCGTGGTGCCCTGGAAGCTAGTAAGGAAGCCTTGTGGCTTCGTCAGATCCTATCAGAATTGGGCTTTGAGCAGCAGCATCCGACTACACTTTGGTGTGATAATCAAAGTGCCATTCAGCTTTGCAAAGATCCAGTTCAGCATCAGCGCAGCAAACAAATTGAACTTCACATGCACTTCATCAGAAAGCTCATTCATGACCATGTTCTTGAAGTGCAATATTGTTCAACAGATGATCAGGTTGCAGACATCTTCACAAAGGCTCTCACAGCGGCGAAGTTCACTAGACTTCGATATATGCTTGGAGTTCAGGAAGTTGTCACTAAGGGGGGATAGGCTCTAGTGCCTCCTTCCTTCTCCTATTGTGTCATATTTGTAAATCCTTCAATCCTATCCCAAGTTGTTCTTAAGGGGGGATGTTAGGATATTCCGACACATAGGAAATAGTTAAGTTCAACTTGGTCAAGTATAGAGTTAGGTATAGAGTTAGGTAAAGTGTGTTTCTTTACCGTTGAACATTTTGTAACTTACAATCCAACGGT